>CM076570.1:1161604157-1161817706 GCA_034641835.2 Pinus albicaulis | reverse complement strand
CATTGTTGTATGAGTTTCCTCATCAACTATAGGGAATCCAAACAAGTTGTCTCCTTCCCTATTTATTCCATTATTTCCTTCACCATTGTTGTCTCCATTGTTTCCTCCTCCTCTACCTCTACCTCTAAATCCATCTATTATTTCCTCTGCCATGATAGTTTCTTTAGATTCCTTAAATTCCTCTAGTTCTTCTATCAAGGGAGGATGAGAGGGAATCTCTTCCTTTTCTAAATGAGATTTAGTAGGTGGTATAGGAGAATCCTCTAATTCAGCTGCTCCTTGAATTCCAAAAATCTTAAGGCTAGGGGTAGATGGTGGTGAATCTGGTCTATGCCTTGAAGAATATGGAGTTGTGAAAATCGAACTCTTGGCTTTAGCTATAAACCTTCCCCTAGAATCTCTTGCTCTATGCATGTCATTTTTTATATTTTATATTTTTTATTATTTTTTTTTTTAAAGTTGGGCTAATAATTCTCTTTCTGATCTTCCAGGTCACACTAGGTGCAAGAAGAGAGCATACTTAAGAAATTACTAAACCAATAACTCTCTTTTCTGATCCTCCAGATCACACTAGGTGCAACAGGAGAGCATACTTCAAGAAGTTATCAAGTTTTCCCTTCTTTTATTATTTTGTTTTTTTTTTAAGAAATTGGCTACCTAGTTACACTTCCCCGGCAACGACGCCAAAATGTTTGGTCAATTTAGTGTGTCCTAAATTTCTACATTAATTTATCAATCCGGGATTCGTAAGCTGATGAAGTGTGGCGCACTATATGTGCAAGATAACCTATCTCTTACTTTTTGGTCGTTTTTGGATTTTTTTTATGAAATTCTGAAAAACAAGTATGGAGACAAATATTCAAGACAAAAATGTATTTCTAATGATTTTCCAAACTTCAAAAGAATTTTAAAAACACACAATGACAAAATCAATTCTTCAAAGAAAATGAAATTGCATCACTACTTTAGTCAAACAAACAATGAACTACTGATCATGAAACTCATTATTCTTGTTGCTGTTCAAACATAAAAGAAACTATGCTGAAAGAAATCCAAAAGTTGCAACAAAGTAAATCTAAATCAAATTACATCAATTTATCTTCTGATCCCTCATCATTAGTCCAGCTATGATTTTCGAAGGTAACCATAGACAACTTGAGTAACCTGATATCTAACTTGTAGAAAGTAAACTAATATCAAACTACACATTCATAATTCAATCCCTCACCATCAGTCCAGCGGTGGCTTTCGGAGGTAACTGAAGATGTCACGAGCAATTTAATATTTCTAACTTGCAGAAAGTAAACTAATATCAAACTACACATTCATAATTCAATCCCTCACCATCAGTCCAGCTGTGGCTTTCGGAGGTAACTAAAGATGTAATGAGCAATTTAATATATCTAACTTGCAGAAAGTAAACTAATATCAAACTATACATTCATAATTCAATCCCTCACCATCAGTCCAGCTGTGGCTTTCAGAGGTAACTGAAAATGACATGAACAATTTGATATATCTAAATCTAACTACTGAAACAAATGTGCAAGATTGAAATAAACAAAGCAGTACTGAAATTAAACAGAAAGTAAATTAGGAGCAGAACAATATTAATTCCATGTCATTAGTCAAAAAGTTATGCAAATGCCCGAGCTGCCTATTTATAACCTGAAACAAGAACACTGATCAGTTAACAATAACATAAAACATGAAAGATTATGGACAGAAGCAAGATGTAAAGCATGAAAGATTATAAACATAAATGAAGCATATATACCATGAAAGATGCAATGTATAAACATGTGAATGAATTATGGCACAATGAGCTTAAAGAAATAAAACAAGAACTATACAATAATGCACAAAACCTCAGCGTGTGCAGGGGCCCTCTACACCAGCCTTGGCAACAGACTTCAAGTACGAATTACGCTTGGAAACAGAGTCTTCTTATATATTAAAATGCAATCATAATAGAAAGGTGATATTACGGCACAGTGGAAACGTAATTACATTACAGAGCTATCTGGAAGCTAATGGAGACTAATAAAAACTAACTCTTATGCGTATGCAAACGCGTTATTTATACTGAAGGTGATATAACTAATTTCCTAAAGTTTATGCTGATAGAGAACACGTAAACCATTACGTCCAGAGATCTAGGATCATGGCCGCGTTGAGGAGTAAATCTATGAAGAGTGGATGTTTTAATTTGGCTTATGGAGCCATGTACAGGTTTTGATTTGTCTCCCGCAATTCAGAAACAGCCATATAAATCTCCATGTGACGAGAAACAGAGTCCTGTCACCGTGGGACTCTACGGTTGACTTCCACTTGGCCACCTTTGACCGTAGCCTCCTTAGGTGAATTTTCTCGAGCCAATAGGACACGATCCATGTTCACATCATTTCTGACTTTCCCATGTGGGTCGTTTTACCTGAAGACACCTGTAACATAGAGTTTCACAAAATGGCTGCGGAAAGTTGCAGCAGCTGCGGAAAGTGGCAAGATTCCGCAGCTAAATGAGAAAAATCTAAATCAAACAGCAGACACAAAAATATAGTTAAAAAACATTTTAGATGCTATTTTGCAATTAATATACAATGATATTGACAACTTGGAAGGTTCAGGTGAATGAAAAAGGTCTAGGAAGATGTATAAGAACAATGCAACATTTGAGACTCAACAAGGACTGCATTACAATGAAGTCTTCCCAGCCTTTTATAGGCTCTATTACATGCAATACCATGGGCCAAAACCATGGGTGCACAAAACCATGTGCCCCAAAACCACTACTATTTACCCTAGTCAACTTTGACTCTATCCCGAGTCAAGTTTACCTAACAATTCCCCCCTTAAACTTGACTTGGGGATTATTGACTAAATCCAGCCAAACCTGCTAGATGAGACAACCCCGCTCACTCTAGCTCTTCCCCCCTCAAATTTTTACCGAGGGTAATTGTTAACTTGACATCCCCCCTATCACCTAGGTCTAACCTAGACTTTACCAGTGATTACCCAAGGGTACACATGCCATCCCTGGTCTTATAACAGAATGCCCATTTAGATGTAATAAATTAACTCCATTATAATAATATATATATTTTTTGTTTCATTGTTGCTATTCTTTGTATGGCCATTCTCTACATTCATTCATGATGTCCTCTCCAAAGAGGACATCATAGTTGTACATCAATGTCCATATAAAAAGAATCCATCTACCGGATTACATGGGTCACCAGCCTCTGTAACCGCCAGTCCTCTAGGAATTCTCTTCAGATACATGGTTCATCAATTTAATTAATCCCGTAACACCCTGACTATGTGTTTGAATTTGAGGCTGAGATAAGTATTTTGTGAATGTGATTAAATATTTAATTTGAGGAAATGAATAAAATGATTGTGTGAAGATTGACCAAAATGAGATTTATGAGATCACTTGCTAAATCCATGAGGATGGATGAGGAAAATATTTCCCCACAATCTTTCAAAAATCCTTGAAAGAAATTAATTCTAATTTAAATTCTTGAGGAAGAATCTAAATTTCCCCAATGATGAGGAGGGTAGTTGGGAAGAGGTAAAAAGCTGGAAAAGCTAAGGAAAAGCATAAAACAACTTTAAAGAATCCATAAAATGGGAAGCCTAGGAAAACAGGAAGAAAAGCATCCTGATATTCTGGACGCAGAATTAGAAACAGGCTTTGGGGAACAATAGCTTAAATAAGCTGCTCCTAAACAGATTAATGGTTGGTCTGTGGTGGAGGTGATCTCAGCTCGGGGGTGAGTTCTAGGAGATAGAAGGACTCTAAGGTTGGGAGGTTGGTCGACTGCATGAGTGGTATGCCTTTAAATTAATTGATTTTTTTACTTACTGTGGTATGAATTGGCTACATATAAATGTGTGATCTGATATTTTGAATTATGGAAGTAGATTTTTATGATGCATGGAAATTTTTATATGTGCATGAGGTGGCTGATACTACTCCATACATTTAACAGAAACGTCATCAGATCTAGTCCTCAATTTCTGTATAGTTGTAGGAATCATATGTATGAGAAAGAATTCATCAGAATCTCTAAACCATAATTGGCTTAAATCTAAGAATACATAATTCCCAAAAGAAATTCAATGGTTTAACTTTAATCTGCTTCTATTTTAGTAAATTGATTTTAACATGTATACCTAGTGAGAAGCAGTATGAGATGTATGTTACAATGGCTAACATCAGGATCTAATGAGCTGTAAGTTGAGTTAGAAATCAAGTAACTGAACCTGGCATAAGGATTATAAAAAAAAAATATGTTAACTATGCATAATGGAAGTAGAGCAGAAACACATTCCAGAATGTAAACATTAAATTTTTATCAATCAACATGTCATGAGAAATAATGGTGCAAGTACCCATAGTAAATTAAAAATGAGGCAAACATATAAGAGAAATTTCAGAATACTCTTATAGTTATTATGATCAGATTTTTAGATCTATTCCGGTAGTAGAAGCAAGATAAACTCAGACCATAAAATCCTTGTATATATATATATATATATAGACATTACCAGTACATGCAATAAATTCTCTACAGAGTGATACCTAAATGAATGGGAATAAAACCAGTAGGTCAAAAGAAACAAAATTAGCTAGACCTGCTTATAAATGTAACAATTTAATTCCTCAGTTACATGCATGGAACTACTGTAACATTTTGTTTAAATATAAAATTATTACTCAGGTTACTCAAACTACCCAGTGAAAGAACTGGGAATATTATGCCGGGAGAATAAAATAGTGGAATTCATTCAGTTAGATTTAACTAACAACAATCGAAGCTATATTCTCTAAGGACAGGAACTCTATACATCTGTAACAAATTTAGCGGACGACGCCATACCAGAATAAGAGTTCTAACAATTTAGTATTATAAACAAAAATTGAGGAATACGACCTGTATAGATGAGGAACTACAAGCTATTATACATAACGTCTTCACCGAAATTTATGAGAGAGAGAATTGAGTTATGTACATTCATTTACACATACAAAAGTTGCACGACAGGAAAGTCCGTTCCAGAATAAAAAACAAATAGATTCTCTTCCCTCGCAGGAGAAGTCAACCACAGTATTGTTTAAAAGAAATTATTACAAACATATAACTCTGATCTCCAAAAATTCTCTGGTAGGAGATAAGGAATTAAAGAGGGTAAATTAAATTATCATTCTCTCTGAGGGAATTGTACGAGGCACCAACCTGTGCATAGGAGAGAAGCGAGATTAGTAGTTGAACTAAACGCATGTCAGCCAAATGATTGGTAGATAGTATGATAGATGTCACATACCTGCAACGAACCAAAAGATCGAATACAAGAGGGAAAATAAACCAGAATAATAGCTACAACCTGAACGGGATGTTAAACTACAAAAAAAAAACGAAACCAAATATTTCCAGCTTACCTAACGATGTATTCAGGGAGCTTGGGCGATGTAGACACTGGAACAAGCAAATACACCAGGCCATTAAAACTTGCGAAAAATTGAAATATAGAAATACAGAGGGAATGGCAATGGAATGGTTACGCATAAATTCTCGGAAGAACCTTGCAACGAATCCAAATCACGTTGAAGGAGTCCAGTACGCATGAGCGCCTAAGTCACCAACTCTTACTGTAACTCATCGAAGAGAGAGTGAGTATGATATTAAATCAAACTCAAACTTCAGTACACCATACGATGAGCTCTATATAATTGAAGTAAGAGCAATGAAGAGATGTATAAAAGAGAGGGGTTACGAAGTATTAATCTATCCAAATCGTTAAACTCCAACTCTGAACAAAGATATACACTAATATAACTAAAACGCACAGATAGGAGGATTGGGAAGTTGCATGGGACGAACGATCGTTACCTGAGTTGAAGGATGAGACGACATAATTCTCACTTAGCTTCAGGAGATATGAGGAGCGATCCATATGAACGATTTCTCTAGTGCAGCAGGAGAGCAAAATGGAACAAATGAACTCTGGAGCCGCTCTGTGGGAAGCCCTCATTACGAACCACGAAAATGAAGTCATGTGTTGAATGAAAAAGGGTTATACGCCTATGAAACCCTAACCCCAGAAAATCACCACCATACACGTGGCTGACGACGCCCAAATTCCGAGCATTGGAAGGTGGTAAGCCTCGTAACTCCACATGAAATCCGGAAAAGATTAATTTTTAATGTGCAATTTTAATACAACGTACCATTCATATTGAGTTGATTGGAGCAATAAGGGGTGAGGTACTCCATATCCCGGTTGCAGATTTGACCAGTAGCATAGAACAAACACAAAGCAAACTGGAACTAATATCAAACCCTAGCGTACTACACAGTGTCGACGTGTGAAACCAGACCATAAATACAAGGTACAAAATCCTCATATCAATTTGAATGGCATCGAACCCTGAATAAGATGATAGTACGTCAAGTTGATGTTGTGAACGATGCATAATGGTATAAGTATTAAGCACCAACATGGAGTCAGATAGAATGATGTGGTAAGTCCAAGAAGGACAAACCCTTACCAAACGTAACTATGCGTAAAAGAAATCATACAGTGGTATACATATATATTGAATTGATCGGTTCCCTATGATATTAGGGAGAGGGTAATGTGGATATTATTATAATGTAGATGATATATATGTTGAGGTCCTAAGGAGACAACATGATGATCATACATGTCGATATGGATTATTACAAGATAGTGAAAGTGATTGTATGTCTAGTAACCAATTATAATACCCACTCAAGAGGAGCATTAAGTTCTCAAAGGTACTCATAATACCCTTACAACCAGACTTAATGGTTGGTTTATATGTATTGAAAATAATAAAATGGAATGTGGAAATTATAATAAAAAGAGCAATAACAGTACATCATTAAACTTGCAATGGAGGTGGAGACTGGTATATACTGATATGTGGACATGAAAGGTGTATTAAATAACTAGAAATCTAAATGTGACGATATAATACCTCTGTGGGAATTAATCGTATAGAAAAAAAAAAAATAGGGAAAGTGAAAGGGGAGATGTGACAAGCCCACTCGTTGTTTCCCTGGACACAGTCCTGAATCTGATTCACATATGGATTATGAATCGACTCCTATCCCGGATGCAGTCGTTTCCCTTACAAGGCCTGCCAGATCATTGTTTTCTCTAAATGACATGGATGCACGTGTTGAAAAGCCTCGTATGGTTAACACCCCTGCGACTCAATCTGTTTATTCATTATTCCCCGGTTGGTTTTTCAATCCTGCCACACCAGTAATTTCTTTGAGACATTCAAAATTTCCTTATACTGGCATTGGTGACAATCATAAGCACACAGATGGTATTTTGCAATCACAGTTCAAAATTGATGAATCTTTTAGATATGATATTTCTCACTCGGAATCTTTAGACAGCCATAGGAGTGATTTCCTGTCTTGGCAACCTTAAGATGTCCTCTTTATTGATCCATCCCAGTCAATAACTCCTGGGGAGCCCAACATGCCTGGTACCCAACTTAATCAAATCAATGGTCACGACGATCCCTACTTATCTAAAAGCATACTCAATCATACCGCTGAGGAGTATCACTCGCGTCTCTTTGCCGACCATATGGAGACACCAGAATTCGATGATTCGCTTTCGGAAGATTCAAGTACCCATCAGAAAATCGAAGCGCCTCAGCTTCTGCTAACTATTTCTCAAATGACGATCCCCAGGTACCATGCTCCTCCCAGCATAACCATGTCGAATTCACCCCACCCTCACAAATCTAGAGAATCCAATACGTTGGGTTATCAATCTGTCAGTGTGCAAACATTTGACTGAATTGATACAAAGCCTACTAACATTTTTCAACTCACCAGAATCCATAATCACATCTATTCGCCTGTGGATCTCGCCCAACCATAAAAGTTGGGAAGCCCCCCACTCAAAGGTCCAGAGTTTGTTCAAGGCGGTGAGGAATTGCAGCCTACACTGAAAGTGGATTCGGATCCTCATACCCTTGACCAAACCGAAGAGCAACCCCGAGCTAAGGTTTTCAAAACTAGGATGTCTACACTTGGATGTGCAAGCATCTATGATTCACCTGGCACCTGCTTGTTGCTTCCACCCCATAGAATCAATCATCCTCACCACCATAATGATGTTGCTGTTTGGCTCGACCAGCCTTATCCGGTTGATGTGCCTGCAAATAGGCGGTGGCTTACCCAGTGCCCATCAGACCTAGAATTGTGCATGAATGAATGTGTGTCATTTATAAATGTTGATTTTCAAGAACGTATTGCTGTGTATCAAGATGAGAGTGGGATTCAGCTTGTGCAATCTATTCTGGCATGTTCTTTGGGAAGTATCTATGATTGTCTTGCCGTGGCACCTTCTCCCCAGGTAAGTCTTGTTGTTACTGCACTTTTTTGGATACTATCTCTGATCCTGATCATTGTTGTCATTGCAAGACGTGAACTAAGGCAGTGGTTGCACTAGAAAACTGATTTTACATAGCCTGGTCACCTCATGGGTTAAACTAGGGTTTAGGTGTAGGCTAGCTAGGACCTGTTAATAAAATTTGTTAGTTCAAAGTCTTTAATTAGATTTACTTGCCAAATTTTTACGTTATGATTTAAGAGTGTGTTTTCTGTTTTGTTTACGATTAATGTCTTAGGCATTATCATGTTACAAGTATTTTCCTTTCATTTTCTTTTCAGTTGCTTGTTGCTACATAAATAATCATCGCTTGTATTGTGCCTCTTTTCCACCTACAACTGGTGTATCGTTCTCGCACATGGCGTGCATTGCATCTCGAGCCTCACCTATTACATTGTGTTGTATGATCTCTTCCTTACATCATTTTTGTCATATCGCCTGCCACTTCATGAGCCCTCATTGAAACCCTACCATCTTGTGGTCTTACTTTGCCCCAATTTCTGAAATAGTAACCCCATTGTTTTGCGTGAGGTTGCGGTGGCTATATCAAGAGGCAGCTTTCTCTTAGGACCAGTCATCAAAGTCTCATTCTATACAAGATGCCTATGAGTCTGAAAGTATTTAGCCTGGGAGATACGAGCCGGTAGCTTGAGGGAGACCTAATGAGTTTGAATGGCCCATACCCATAGCCTAAGCCTTGTGCCCAACACCATCTTGGACACCCTAAAATGATTTGTTTTGCATGCCTCACCTATTGTGGTAAATGGGATGTGAAGGTTCGGCACAAGGGCAAACCCAAATCAGGATATCTTTCAGTTTCTGTAACATAAGAAAAAACCTCTCTTGCTCATAAAATAAGTTAGGATCCCTCATCCGCCCATGAAAAATAAGTGCCACGAGCACATGAAAATAAGTGTTGTAAGCACATGAAACAAATAAGGGTAAAGGATCGAGAAAGGCTTCCTGAGCAGAGAGGTAATGCAACAACTCCGCCGAGGTACTGACCAGGCTCGCTGGCAGTGGAGCAACGTTTGTGATTTCTTGAAGTTACTCCGCCGGGGTACTGTCCAGGCCTGCTAGCAGCAGAGAAACATCAGAAAATTACTTTAAAAAATCCTAAAAATAATAAACCCATTGCCTTGCTCTTCACATCATCAACAAACTACAAGCGTCTGTGGGCTTTGTCTGTGATGTGTTTTTGATTAGCAAGACCTATTTGAGGCACAAGGATTAGGCATACCTGCAAAGGCCAAAGTAATTCAAAGGGTCCCAGAGGAACTTGTTCAATATTTCCTTGCATCACTATCTTGGCTCATAATTTTTTGTGATACTGACAGAGATGCTGGATTCTACCAGTGGTTCGCCATTTGTTGTAGTCGCTACAACACCACCCAAAAATTTGGGTATATTTAAAATTTCAGGTCCCCCTCTGCTCGCTTTGTCGTTAAGGTCTTTCACCGAACCTGCAGCCAGTGACATCCTAGCGACCTATCCCCAACCACTCATGATTTTTCTCACCATCATGATTAGATGTTGTTGCTGCAATCGCGCCATGTGAGGGAGGGACCACCCATCATACATTCGAATAAGAACTTTCCGTGCACTAAGGGTGTACATTAAGAGCTCCCTCGCCACGGGTCATTAAACACATTGTTTGAATACATCTCTTATGTTCATTGGTCCCATATATTTTATCTAAGGGCACCATTCGCAAAGAATAAATATGAACTAATTAAGGTTATGTTGTTTATACAGGTCAATCCCCCAACTGATAAACTCATCAATGATTGTCATGGCACCGAGGGGAATAAGATTAATCTCAATGTCAAGGTCACAGCTGTGAACCATGACACATTCATTCACATGTCCCACTTAGGTGGATATGAGACATAAAGCCACCTTTGAAAACCATGGTTAAGGTGGATGACAAGGATGCTCCCACAAGTGTGGTGGAAGAGCAAGTTAACATTTTTTTCAGATGGAGGATGATGTAGTGTGTGTTCATTCACTAAAAGAAACAAGGAAGCACTGGGCACCAGAAAAATATTATGATAACAATGTTGATATCAAAAGAAAAGGGTTTCTCACGTTATTAATGGAGATTCCATATTAAGAGTGCACATGTTGATGGTGGCAAGACAATGGCACAGCAAAAATGGTTTCTTCCATTTTCCGCAGTTGAATGAAATGGTTCGCAGGTTCAACATGAGTCAAGTATAAGTATTTTGAAGGGTCATCACTGTCAATTTGGTGATTAATTTTGGATTTGCTTCTTTCAGTGCCTCATCATCCATCAAAGTATAGGTGTAGGTTTGTTGGTGAGATTTAGGCTTGATTGTTCAGGCAATTGGTGCATTACAGTTTTGGCACAATTTCGAATATCTAAACACACCCTTGGGGAAAAATAGATATTAACCTCGAGCTACATGGTGGGTACAAATATGAGGACTAAGGTTTCGTTTTTTTTAATCAAACCAAGGCGCGAAAGGATAAAAACATATGGTTTTAACACCATATGAGATGCATGAATCATGAAACATATAAAGACACATTTCAAATAGGTTTAAAACATGTTGAGCAGATATATTAATCAAAGCTTATGGGTAAAACATGGGGTGGAGTGCATGACATGTTATAATGACCATGGCACGTTGCATGGGCGCAAATGTTCAATCGTTTTGAGCAAATACATACATTTGGTGATCCAAAGTCGTGGTGCGAATTGCAATATTCTACAACCATGTTTCAAGGGGTGCAAAACAACATGTTTTTCAAACCATATAAGGTTAATGGAACGATATAAGGTTACAAATGGGCGTCAAGAAGACATGTATGATGATCGTGTTTTATAGTAAGGAGTTTGGAGCATATGTTTAACGGTCAAAGTTATGTTTAAAACATGGGACAGAGTGTATGACCAACCCATAGAAGTGCGTTATAATAACTTTGTTGTGTTACCAATGGGTGCAAAAAATTTGATGCTGCAGTTTTAATCCATGTGGGGCGGGTAATATGGTGGTCAACCTTACGTTTGAATCCCTAGCGCAGACATGCATGGACACATTACATGAAGTTACACGTTCGACGATAGTTTTCAACTTGCGGTATGCATTGGACGTAAATACTGAGAGGGCTGAAGATGTTCTCACTCATAAAATACTACTACAATTGGCAGAGGATCCAGCAAACAGACCTGCATTTGGTGTTCGGGTTGTCAATTCATATGACTTCCACAGAAAACAGACCACGCTCAATTTTTTTTCGCAGATTGACATATCCAGAAAATATCCGAAGCACCCGCCCATAATTTGTTCTATGAAGTAATATATGAAGTATTTCTTAAAGGGTGCAAGGATATATTTATCTGCACTATAAAAAAAGGCTCAGACATTGTTGTTTTAGCTTTTCATCTTTTCTTCTCTTCACCACTTCATGAGGAGTTTGATGCTCTTCAATTTCGAGTAGCAATATCGTTAACATTAATGGTGTTTTCCCAGATACAGATTTTATGAAAGTTTTCTTTCCACATACATACATGAATGGCAGGTTAGGTAACCTGTGGCCATTTTTCAGGTCACACTTTGGTTAGGATAGGGTGGAGGAAAACCATAGAGTCTACTGATGGTTGTTTTGATTTGCATTCATATGTTGAGAGCCTTGATTCCTTGGTAAAAAAATTGAACAGATATATTATTCGATCAAAGTTTATGTTCAAAGCATGGAGCAACATAGTTTAACAAACCTACAGCGACAACGTTGTGATATGGTGTGCTGACAGTACAAAACCGCAAGGTGATTTTTTCCACGTCTGTCTCAAGTCTGCATGGCAACCGTCGTGAAAATACCGCGCATAATTCATGCGTTACAACTAAAGGCATGGACCAAAAAGCCAGCACCATAAAAGGCATGTTGCGCTATTTTCAGAGGAAGGGATAAAATATGATTTCTGTATCCCCGACGGCGATTTTCCGGGAGAGAATCTCTCTTCAAATCTGTTGTGCTGGTCCCATTTTAGAAAGATGTTATCATTACATACTCATTGGAAGATGAATTTTCGATGGTGTCGTTACTGACCACATCGAGCTGTCTCCACAAAGCTGAATGTTCGATAATTCCTAAAGAGTTTTATTTTACTCTATCCAAAGGCGCTGAAAAATTGGATCATCACATGACACGTAGATTCATTCAGTACATTTTCCATTGCAGGCTCACGCAGGAATGAGTTTCTTACCATGGAAGCAGGATGTCTCTAATCGAGCGTTGCACCAGCACAAGCCACAGTAAAAGAGACAGGTCGATGCATATGTCTGCATGAAATAAGATGAAAGAGATGGTGTTGCGACTATAATGCATTGCTGAATAGAGAAACAAAGATGGGGTACTTGGACGTGCAGCTAATTTCCACGACAGGAGCTGAAAGTCTGGTGCAGTCGATGGCAAACTGATAGGTGACAACTTACGATTGCATTCGATAGCAGGAAGACAGTGAAAGAGCCTTTCTATGGAAGCTGATATTGATGAGGTCGCAATCATCCAGAGGTCACAGAGTTGCAACATTTGTTCCTATGCAAGAAATGCGACCATGCGACTATGCGACTCTGCCGAGGTTGCAAGGTCGCAAAAGAACATGCTCGAGAGAAACCGCGACCCCTTGATTTCCTCGACCCAGCGACCTCTACTTCACTTTATCTATCCAGACACTTTAATGAGATCGCACATCATGGCTCATTCCAGCATCCAATAACACATAGGAGCTTTAGCATCATTCCCGTTGAGGAGGAACACCAAGGGAGTTAACTATTCAGATTTATTAAATGATGAACATGGCTTGGAATTTCAAAGTTTCTTGCGCACCAACAAACAAACTCATGGTGGATGTGCACCAATCACTCATACATTTCCTTCATAATAGAAATATGCAGGATTCCAAGATAGCTGTTAAACTCCCATAGTTTCATTTTGATTCTTCCTTTTATGAGCCTTTGATTTCCTACTTGCTCAATATAGATATATTTGCATGCACATATACATTCATGTATGTGTGTGTGAGGCTAGTTCAGTGTATATTGCTAATTAGTTGTGTTTGCATGCAAATAGGATGAGGAGATTACAACCAAGCCGAAGAAGTTTCCACTTATCCAGAAAATTCCGGTCCATGTAATGAGGGCTATGACTGCCCTCGGAAAAACGAGTTGCTGATATCTCTGAAAGAGAAATGCTAAAAGGATGACCGAAGGTCTAAGGTCGCAAATTTTCTCAGGTCGTTGGGTCACATAGTCGCACTCCCTTTTGAAACCCTGATGGCATGACCCAGCGACCCAACAACTAGGTCGCAAGGTCAGATAATCTGGGCGGGTCGTAGGTCGCACATTTACCGGGGTCGCGAGGTCGCAAATCCAAGGAGGTCGCAGGTCGCAGATTGACCGAGGTCGCAAGTCACAGATTTTCTTCAGATCGCGTGTTGCAAGTTCCCAAAGGTCGCAAGTCGCAAGGGTTTCCGGGTTGCTAAGTCACATCCCCTATCAAATGCCCCATGGCGCAACCCAGCGACCCAGGGACTAGGTCGCAAGGTCGCAAAACCCAGTCAGGTCGCAGGTTGTAGAACAGACTGGGTCGCAACGCAACCCAACGGTCAGGAAGATGAAAGGTCAAGGAAGCCCAAAGGGCAGGTTTTGTATTATAAATACTCCTTTGGGAGCTTGTAAAAGGGATCTTTTGTTTGGGACTCGAGTTGAATATATTGTATTACCAGAGGATTACACATTGAAACATCAATACAAGCATTTTGAAAAACCCCTTTGTTGGATCTGATGTGTTTTGTTGTGCGAACACTATGTGTATATCTTATATAGTTTCAAATATCCTTTGATTAATGAAGTTGCACTCTTAATGGCATCATTTATGCATCATGGCTATCTGTGCTTGTGTTAATGATGTTCAGTTTTTCATTTCTCTCTTAATGGATGTTAATGACTTTTTTTATTAGCATTTCGTTTTATCTTTCAAGAAGTAAAGGGGCATCTCACCATAAAGAACTATTTCTTTTTTGGTCAGAATACCTCATAAGAATAACCCCAAAGATGTGTTGCTAACGACACCTCCTTCGGCATGTATGCTTTATTAATTTTCTCTCTACGCATAGTGTTATATACGTGTTTAATGCATCAATCATATGTCTTCTATCAGTTGATTAGGTGTGTATCCACTGTTTTATAGAGTTTAAGCGAGACCCAAAGCAAAGGAGAAATCAGTGGTAGCCGAACCCACACCCCAGACGAGATCCCTATTCCAAATGGTTCAAGGTCTAATTGGGACCTTTTACCAGGGAGATCCCCTGTTGTTGGTTGGGACAGATTTTCCCGTCAACACCTTCTAAAGATTTAGACATTCTAATTGTTGGTTAATTCATTTAACTAGTCTGTGTAACTATACAAAATCTACAACTATACCTGCTATAGTTATGTTTCTGTTAAATAAATTAGACAATTCACCCTCAAGAATAACATAGTTTATCATATAGGTTGATAATTTAGGAGACATACTTTTCCACTTATCTTACTAACTAAAACACATTTTCTCTTATCCAATCATCATCATAATAGAAAAATAATAACACAGATTTTAATGACTGTGCATACTAATTCTGGTAAAGAATATTTTCCACCCAACCTTGAGCTTTCATCCACAACTACCCCCAAGTAGAGACCAATTCCTTCAAAGTGTATACAACCTCTTGTCTACCCAGGAATGTCTTATTTATGTGTGGGTTCTGTTCAGCATGTTTCCATAACTACGTCCAGTTAATAATGATGACTTTTTCCTTTAGCCTAGGCTTTACTTTTGTTTTTTCCACAAAAGCTCTTTAAAACTAGCCTTTTCCTCTTTCTAGTTTTATTTCACCTCTTCTCAGTAAATTTCCATTTTACTAAGGTATCTTTTAGATTTTTCTCTCCAATATAAGATATTTTATTTATTTTATTTTCTCCAAATATTTTTGGAGATTTTGGGAAATTCTTTGGATTTAATTCCATCCTCATGGACTTGAAATCCTAGTTTCCAATTTACTCTAGACTTTGCATAGTAATTAAAATTCCACATTAAAAAAATAA
Source organism: Pinus albicaulis (assembly GCA_034641835.2). NCBI lineage: Eukaryota > Viridiplantae > Streptophyta > Pinopsida > Pinales > Pinaceae > Pinus > Pinus albicaulis. The sequence goes on along the minus strand of CM076570.1, from coordinate 1,161,802,149 downwards.
TATGTCCACACATATACTTTTCCTTTAGGTCCACTTAACCTTTAGGATTCACAACTATCTGAATAAAAGTAGTAAAATATGGATATTACATATTCCCCCTCTAAAACAAAACACTGTCCTCAACGATGAAAAATATCAGTTCACTTCTCAAACAGTGATGGATATTTCTCTTTCATTTCCTTTTCTCGCACCCAAGTAGCTTCATTACGTCCAAAGTGCCTCCATTGCACTTTCACCGTAGCTATGGTCCTATTCTGGAGCTTGATTGCTTCTCGTGCCAGTATAAGAAGCTGCTCTAGAAGAAATATCCCTTCAGTTTCCATATGTATCACAGTCCAATCAATTACATGAGTAGAATCATGTACATACTTTTTCAATAAGGAAACATGAAAAACATTGTGAACCTTCATATGACTAGGTAGAGCCAGTTTATAAGCTATTGGCCCTACTCTTTCTAAAACTTCAATTGGTCTACAGTATCCTGGTCCTAACTTAGCACAACTACCAATATATAATGTACATTTTTTAGGCTTAATCCTCAAATAAACATGATCTGCCACTTTGAATTCTCTATGAATTATCTTTTTTTTGGCATATCTATTTTGTCGATCTTGAGTTGTTTTCATATTTTGTTGAATTTTCTTCGCAGTTCTTTCCATCTCCTACAATGCATCATGTCCAAGAATTAACTTATCTTCTAGTTGGCTCTAGCTAAGCAGCATGTGGAATTTTCTGCCATAACATGCTTCAAAGAACTCATCTTAATTGAAGCTTGATAAATATTATTATATGCAAATTCTGCCAGATGCAGAAAATCTTCCCATCTTGTAGGTTTGTCCATCACATACATGTGCAACATGTCTTCTAAAATTTGGTTTGTTCTTTCAGTTTTCCCATCTGTTTGAGGATGTTAAGTGGTAATAAAGTTCAATTTGATACCCATTCCTCCAAAAAAAAAAATCCAAAAGGCTTAAGTAAATTTTGCATCTCTGTCAGATATAATCAGTTTTGGAATGCCATGTAATTTCACAATTTCTTTCTTGAATACATTGGCTACTTGAGTTGTGTAAAAATTAGATTGTACTAGTAAAACGTGTGTTTCCTTAGATAATGTGTCTACAACAACCATTATAGAATCATGTTGATACTTGGTTCTAGGCAATCCAGTGATGAAATATATGGAAACCACTTCCCATTTCCATTCTGGAATAGGTAGAGGGTTCAGTAATCCTGCAGGATGTTGATGTTCCACTTTTACTTGCTAACATTCTAAACACCTGACTAGATAATCATCAACATATTTTTTCATACCCAAAAAAAAATATTCTTCCTTAATGTTGAAATCAGTTTTTGATAACTAGGATGAATGACATAAGGTCTTTTATGATACTCATCTAAAGTTTCATATTTTAAAGATTTCACATTTGGAATATAAATATTTGTTTATAACAAATATTTCCTTTCTGGTTTTTAGTATATCCCACAACTTTAGTTTTCTGTAATTTCTCTTGGAATTTCACATATTGTTCATCTTGCATCAACACTTCATGTATAAGTTCTTCTATTTCAAATTTCACACTACTTCTGGCATTAGTGAAAATTTGATGACCATTCCTACTCAAAGCATCAAAAATATTATTTTATTTTCATTTAATGTGTTTGATTTCCATATAGAACTCACTAAATAAAGATAACCATCTGGCTTTTCTAGAATTTAAATCTGGTTGAGCAAAGAAATATTTTAGAGGTATGTGATATGTCATTAGTATGAACTTCTTTCCCAACATATAATGTCTCCACATCTTCAATGCTTTTATCACAACAACTTGTTCTAAGTCATATACAATATATTTCTATTTGTGTTTCTTCAATTTTCTTGACTTGTATGTTATTACTGAATTATCTTGCAGCAACACTCCTCCTAACCCTTCCACACATGCATCTGTACATACTACAAATTCCTTGTTTGGATCAACAATTTTTAATATGGGGACAACAGTTAATTTCAATTTTAATTTTTCAAAACTACTTTGACACATTGTTGTCCATTCAAACTTCATCCCTTTTTTCTCTAAGGAAGTAACAGGATAGGCTTAGGCTGAAAATCCTTCCACAAACCTATGGTGGTTTCTGGAAATACCCATAAAGGATCATATGGATGGTACATATGTGGGTACATGCCAATTCATTATTTCTTGTATTTTCTTTGGGTCTAATGCTAAGCCATCCTTTGAAATCACATCACCCAAATACTGAATTTTATCCTTTTAAAATTCACATTTGCCGATTTTTTCATATAATTGATGTTCTGTAAGTGTTTGTAGGAATATTCTGAGGTGTTATCTATGTTCTTCATTTTTGGATTACATGAAAATGTCATCAATGAACACTAGTACAAACTTATCTAGATAATTGTGCAGTACACTATTCCTTAAACACAGGAATGTAGGAGATGCAATAGTAAGTCCAATGGGTAAGCCTACAAATTCATAATGTCCATATCTAGTCCTGAATGTTGTTTTATTGATATCCTCATCCTTAATTATGAGGTGGTGATATCTTGTTCTTAAATCAATCTTTGAGAAGATGGTGGCTCCTCTCACTTGATCAAATAAGTCATCTATCTTTGTAAAATGATGTATATTCTTAGTAGTCATTTTATTCAGTTGTCTATAATCTATGCACATTATAAATGTGCCAACCTTATTTTTAACAAACAATACTGGTGCTCCCTAAGGAGACACGCTTGGTCTGATGTACCCTCTGTCTAACAAATCTTGCAATTGTAGTTTCAACTCTAATAGTTCAGGAGTAATCATTCTATGGGGTGCTCTAGAGACAAGTGTAACTCCTGGTACTAGTTTGATTGAAAAATATATTTCTCTTTTAGAAGGTAGATGTGTGATTTCCTCTGGAAATACATCCTTGAACTCTCTGATTACTGGTAAATTTTTTACAGCCTCCTTTTCAGTCTACTGTCCCAATTCGTCCACTTGCACAACATACACTTGACAACCCTTTGTTGTTTCCTTTTTAGCTGCAATGCAGAAATTCATCTCATAGATATTGGTTTTGGTTTTCCTTTCACTATCACAGTTCTTCCCTCACAATCTATACAATGAACGGTTTTATGTAAGCAATTGCTATTGCTTTCTGCTTCTCTAACCAGACCATTCCTACTAACAAGTCATATGAGCCTACAATAAATATATTTAAATGAATTTCAGTTTCATACCCATTTAACTTTACAGTAGTTTTTGGAGGTTTATGGGTCACTTTTATTTTTTTCCCTATAGCTAATTGTACTAACCATGCTTGCTGAAATTTTTCTGAATTTAACTTGTAGCTTTCCACAATCTTTAGACTGACATAACTTAAATTTTCTCCTTGATCTATCAAAATAGAAAGAGGTTGTTCAAAAATCATAGCTTCAATCTCTATCGTTCTTGATTGGTGTTCAGCATGGTGATCTTGAAGTTCAGCACTGATCCTAGGAATGTTTCATGCAATGTCGATTATAGTAGTTTCCTCTGGTAACACTTGAATTCTCTTAATTTTTCTGTGAGGATGGTCATGTAATAGGTGAGGTTCTCCACATCCCGAGTACTTTAGCAGTTATTTCATTTTTACGACACTTTCCTTTTTGATATTTGCATCCATATACCTAGACCCAGTATGTGACTGTGTTGGTTGGTTTTCTCCAGTTTTATTAAATTTCTTCCTTTGGTGGTTCTTCCGAAAAATTTTCAAATATGCTAGTTTTACTCTTTTTACGTTTGAGTCACCTTCCCCCTTCTCTTTATTTTGCCACTTTATTAACTGGTCATTTCTCCCTTTGAACTTCTGATAGCATAGTCTTGCTTTACGAACAACTTTGTCCATGGCTTTAGGATTGTCAAATTCGATTTTTTGTTTATAGATAATAGGTAGGTAGTTTTAAAATAATTATACTTTCTCATTTTACTCTCTGCTATAAGGCACATAGAGAAGTAAACTAATGAATTTGGTAGCCAACTCATCAATTATAAGTTGTCCCAATCTCATCTCACAAAATTCTTTGGCTTTATCATCATAATATCTATCATTCAGGTACCTATACTTAAATTTGGCTTGAAATTCTTCCCAGCTAACCATTTTTTCATCCAACACATGTACCATTTTTGTTTCTTCCTACCAAGGGGTGGCTTTACCCTATAGTTGGTAAATTTCCAAACTATATTTTAGGTTACTTCCACATTTATATACCTGGAACTATTTAACCATTTTCAGACGCTAAGCTTCTGTATACTACTCGTTTTAACCATCAAAAGTGGGAGGTTTGATTTTTTGGAATTCTCCTTGCAATTCCTTTTTCTTTCTGGAATGATTTCCAGATGCTTCCTCACCCTTAGGTCCTTCTAAGTTGGTTTTAACTTATTTCCTCTTTCTTCCATGGTCTTCACTTTCATGACTAGACCTTGAGGTTAACTCTTTGATCAACCTCTCTTTCTCTTCATTGGCTTGCAACAATCATTCATTCCTAGTTCTTAGCTGAACCATTTCTTGCTACATATCTCTTATCATGTCCAATAATTGATAATTTTGATATCGTGGGCTTCCCTCACCCCCCAAACCTACGTACAACTCTCCTTCTTCATTCATAATAATAGTTTTACTATTTTTGCACTTAAATAACTGTACATATAAATAAATTAGCACATCATATTCTGTCCAAATTTTTGTTTTTTCTATAATTAAAAATAGCATAATTTTTGTTTTTCTTTGTGGGGACACATGGGCCCAGTGCTTTCAACATGGGCTCTCATACCATTTGTAACAACTCTACTTACCCAATTTTTTTTCTATTTATAACCTAACAATGCTTTTGTCGTCATTTAATTAGTTTAAATACGCCACTGTACAACCTCTTACAACACTTCCTTAATTTTTTAATTTTTGTCGTTAGCATATTCATTAAAACATAATTATTTTCAGAACTATGCATATAATTACATCCATACTAACATAATCATATTCAGATATTTCCTCGTTTAAGTTATTAATAATTCCACCTTGTTTTCATGGCGTTCATACATTCATGTTAATGTATATTAAGGTGTGCCTTTATAATAGTTTTCATTACTATTATTTTAGCAAATCTTATAAACCCTTCCCCCAACTCTACATCTTATATTTATATCATTCAATTTAATGAACTTTAATACATATTAATGTTACCTATTTGGACATGTATCACTACATCCTAATTTGACTTATGAGTCTTTTACTACATGCTACCATAGGTCTATCAATTCATAAGATAGTTAGGGAATTCACCTCATCTTATACAAGAATTATATTAAGTATATTAAGTCTGAAATAATATTTTGAATATGTAAAATCATACAGGAATGAATTTCATGTTTACATATATAACTAATCCCCGTGGAGGGCCTTTCTATGCCATGTCTATCGTAACTCATTTTAACCACATTTAATTTATCACTATTATTGCAATTGGAATATATATATGGTCCCTTACCATTAACCTTGAGACCATGATTACAAAGCCTTTATATTATTGGATTGGAGTTATACGATTAACGTGTTAATATTTTAATAGTTATATGAAAATCTTTTAATGTCATGTGTTTTAAAATGTAACATATATTTTGGACCATACCTCAATAGATTGCACCTTATTTCCAATTAATGTTTTACGAAGGAGTACCCTACAATCTTTAAAGTTTCCCTTGGTTTTATGTTATCATTGATTAATTGGATGTACCATGACTTATCTTGGTCACACGGGTATCTTAATTTTGTTAATAGGTGGAGGTTTAATCTCTCATAATTCTACAGTTGAGATCAATTCGTAGTCCTTCCCTCCATCGATCTTGACTAGGTTTTGTTTTATTCATTTGACTGTGTTTTACTCTTCATTTGGAATTTTTCTTTCGAGGGTTTCAGCTGTGGTTCTCTATTAAAATTTTAGCAATATGGTTCTTCATTGTCATGTTGGCATCGTTAATTGCTTCCCTCTGCCTAACTTGCCTCATAGTCTGAATCACCCGCTCAGGTAACCTCACATACCCATTTTATTTTCTTAGAATTTTTATTAACACTCATATATTTTTACAGAGATCGTTTTTATTTTTATAATGTATGAGGTAGTCCTGTATTATGTTAAAAAAATTTATCTTAGTTGTGCGTTCACGTTGATAAACAAAGGAGTTATGTTCTGCTTTCAAATTGAAGGACAAAGGAGGGTTTCCTAAAACAATGTTCACAATGCAACCATAAGGTAAAACCAGATTAATAAATATCTAAACAACACAATAAAACCACTCTATAATAAAATAAAAACAATGAGATATCCCTTAAATTAGAAAAACAAAATGATTATCAAAAAATTTCTCCCGTGAGAAAGTGTGCCTTTTTTGTTGCCTCGTTGATAGACAAACATTGTGACCATATCAACACCTGGCTTCAACTATTGGCTATTGTAAATTCTAACTTACTATGAGTATCACTGACCTTCAATCGAGACTCCTGGCAAGTACTCCTGGCAACTATTGGCTATCAACAATGAACGAATAGCAACTATCAGCAGCACTGATCTTAACTCAAGGAGGACCAACTCTATGTTAACGGTGGCTATGATCTCTTATTGGCTGACTAGCGACCAGTATGCATGGGCTATGCAAAGACCAGGGTGTAAGTTCCAATCTAGTGTCATACCATTACCGTACCCATATGTTAATGCACCGAGGCACCTACTCTTTAGATACTGTATTTTCTATGCTATGCTCTATATATCTCAGTATAGATATACGTATATATCTCATATGTGTATGTGCACAGTAAGTCTCTCTAATTTGTGTGTCTCCAATTTGTCTGTGTAGGTTTTGTAGGAGTGATGGTTCCATCTCGGTAAGTCATGGGGGAAATTATTTCTTCCCAACAAGAACTCCCTTCTTATATTCTCTTGGAAATGAGAACTACAAGTGCTCCTAGCAAGAACAAGGCTATAAGCGACACCAGGCTATCGACTTGGCAGAGACTAGACTTCATACACTTACCAGAGGTGAAATCACTAGTAGAGCTTCTAGGAGTGATTGTTTCCAACCCAGTTAATTATCCCGACAGGCTTATTAGCCTAGTTAGCCCTGCCTATAACCTTATGGACTAGCTTAAAGTCCAAGCCTTAGTCCAATTCATTTTGATCTGTGTGAATGTTGTCTTAAGAAAGACATAACTATCATACAATCCTAGATATGCTGCTCAATAGGTATCTGCTAGGTCTTGTTCTTGATACTCTCCATCATAATCCACCCACCTTTTCATTCTTTAATTTCCTATCCCCACATGCTACCTTTATGCACTCTAATTTACTGGCTATAATAAGGCGAGGTTCAACTTCTCTATCATTATCTGGATATGATGCCACTTATCTTTCTGAACTTTCTCAATTTTCCAGATAAAAAAGCGAAAAGAAACTAGCTTATTAGCCCTGTTAGTCCCGTCTGGAGCCCTTTGGACACTTTCTTTTTAGTATTAGCTTTGGTCCCCATAGAAACAAGCCTTATGATACTCTTCTTTAGTTCAAGCACTTTGATGTGAGTTATACCGGTCTTATTGTATAGACAGAACAACTAGATATGCATATATTATGTTAACTTACCCATTCTGTGAAGTGAATACCATTTAAGTTGTAGAGAAAGAAGAACTAGATCATTGTGTGTACCTTACGTTCGAAGAATTAGATTCAACAACAACACCCCTAGCTAGACATCCTGCCACCAAATTTCTTAGCTTTCTTTCTTTACAGCATAATTGGAAGAATCTCCTATCATGAAACTTGTTTGTATATGCTTTTCCATCCGCATAACCTAGATATCAGAGATTAAGCAAATAAAAAATCAGCTCTCAATGGAGTTATCATGGTTTTGTACTTTTCAACGACCATTATTAATATCTCTGTTTTGCATACTTTACTTAGGTTACAGTTTTTGGAGTTAATATAATATTTATAATTTTAATATTAATTTGAAGATTTATAATATTAATTTTTTGGTTTATAATATGAACTAGAGCTATATAATAGTTAGTAATTATTTAATAATAATTGCTTACTTTAAATACTTTAAATATAATCATATTAAAAATAATTATTAATTAATTATTTTAAAATTTATTAAATATAAATATTTTATTAAAATAAAATAATATATATAAAATATAGAAATCAACCGTAACGCAATATTGTGTTGTGGTACTTGATGGTCTATTTGTTAATATACTAAATAAGTCGTGGATGAAGTGATTTTTACACTAAAATATATTAGTGCGATATTAATTTTGGATATGATTTCTGTAAACATACAAAAATTAATTTCTTATAAATTCAATTTATATAATTATTTATATATAAAAATAATATTGTATTATTTTTTATTTAAATTATATATATATAATTTATTTTAATTTTAATATTTTATTTAAATTAATATATTATTTTAATAATTTCAACTATTTAAAATATGAATTTATTATAATTTATTTTATTTTAGAAAATTTTATAAAAAAATAATATAATTATATTAAATAGAAAACATATAAAAAAATAGCTAAAACATTATTTAGATGGCGTATATATGTAAAAAAAATTGTTGATACGGTTTATATTAAAAATAAATTAATATATTTTTCAACTATGTATATACTAAATTTATTTTAAATATTTAAGCAATATACTTCTTATTGATAGTAAAAATACAGTAATTTATTATTCAATATAATACTTATTTAAATATTTTACTTGATATAATAATTTTAATTAATTTAGAATTTTATGATGATGATCATAATTAATGTTGAGTAAAACGAATGTTTTCTATTTGATTTAAAGAAAAGAAACAAAATTTATTTTCAATTTTTCAAAATCTTGTTCTTATTGTCTAAAAGAAGGGAAAGAAGTGCTCCAAAATCATTGTAGTTGTCTTGATTTAACATGTCAAAAAAATTGGAAGTGTGGCAAATATTAGCCAACATCTTACACCCTGATAGATTCTATAGTCCTAGCTAGTCTTGGGAGTAGACTACCCTAGGGTTTCACTTCGAAGCTCATGAAAATTAGTTTTTATCCCAGCTATGTTCTTTTTTTTCCTAGTGTTGATCAACACAGAGAGATAATTCTACTTATGAAGTGTGGGGTTGATCAAACTCCCTATAGTCTCTTAGATTCAATTTACCTTCTAGCTCCTTACCATCCCACAATTTATAAAATTGGAGGTAATAGTATTTTTGGCACTATCCTAGCTCCCATAATGATCTCTTCCTTTATTTCCTAGTGGTTGAGTCAAAAATAGGAATCTTTATGCCACCCGCCCTTGAGTAGAAGTTGAGATTTTGATTAAAATTAAAAGCAACTTTTGAGAGCCTCTTAATTTCCATGTTGTAAAGCTTTTTCTTATATATCAATCATATATTTAAACATAGTAGTGCTTTCATGAGAGATAGACAAACTTCTATTAAAATAGTAGAATCAGTTTTGAATGATACAATCAGTTTTGTAAATTATAGAAGGATAGAATCAGTTTTGTAAATTATTTGGGTGCAGATTTGTCTTTTCCTATTTAAACCTACGTCCATGAAAGGAGCAATTCATCTTTTCCTATTTAAACACGCGTCCCTGAAAAGGAGTACTAAATCGAATGGGATACATATATTTCATTCTAAACGTGCTTATATACATCAGGATTGACTGGTATATCAATTATTTGAAAGAATTTTGTTTCGATTAATTTTCAGGAGTTTTCTGGTATCAATCAAGCCTGTTTATTTCCGACGCTATCATAGGGTGGCCAAAGATTAGTTAACGCTCATTTCGCCGTGAGTTGTCGAAAATAGACTTCTGTTAACTAACGTTCATCACAATGCAATTATAAATATTTGCGGGACGTGAAACCCAATGCAGTAGTGCAGTGGCTTGATTGTCTTGTGCGCAAGTGAGAATGGCCAATGGGTTGGTATCTAAAAGGCCATTTCTGGAATGCCCCGAGTTTTATCTCAAACTTGTGGCATCTCTGCTTGCATTTGCTGGGGCATGGAATTTCTTCGTTAGGGTAAGAAACAGGAAGCTGCCCCCGGGGACGTTCTCCTTGCCCATCATCGGAAATCTTCACATGTTGGGTGAATTTCCACACCGGGCGATGTCAGCTCTTTCTTTGAAATTTGGGCCTCTTATGAAACTCTGCCTCGGATCCCACCTCACTTTAGTTGTGTCTTCTCCTGATATAGCCCAAGAGTTTCTCAAGACTCATGATCAACTTTTCGCTAGCAAACCTCCCTTTGTGGCATTGCCAAGTATTTGTGGTATAATACCACCGACATAGACTCTGCTGTTGGAAAGGCAGAGGATTCAGTCACGTAAATACCACAAAGATTTCACACATGAATAATGAGCTACGACTCTTCAATTAATCTAAAACTCTGAATCATAAAACTCTCTTACTCTCTCTTTTTCTCTTAATACAATGAACCCATGAAGGGTATTTAATCTAATTAACATGCACACACTGTCACTCATAACTGAACTTGATCAACTTGTTTAACTCACTGTCTAACTCAGTCACCAAATCTAACTGTAACTCAACTCAACTCATTCACTTAACTATCTTTCTAACTTCTGCATGAGGAAGCAATTATATATTTTAACACTCCCCCTTAATTACAACCTCTAAACTAAAACATAACTCATGACAACTCAAACATGCCTGCTGGTCTATGTCTCAGCTAGGCTTACAACTCCCAAGTTTCTTTTATGAAACTCAAACAAATCTACTGCTAATGGCTTTGTAAAGATATCGGCCAATTGATCACTCGTTCGACAAGGCTTCAAGTGAACTTCTCCATTGTTCACTAGTTCTCGAATAAAATGATATCTAGTATCAATATGCTTGCTCTTTTGATGAAACACACTATTCTTGGATAGTGCAATCGCTGATGTGTTGTCACAGTATATCACTGTTGATCCTTGCTGTTTTTGCTTGAGTCCATCCAATACTCTTCTTAACCATACTGCTTGACATGCTGCTGAAGTTGCTGCTACATATTCTTCTTATGCTGATGATAACGTCACAATAGGTTGCTTCTTAGATGTCCATGCTATCACTCCTGAACCGAGATGGAAAACATAACCAGATGTGCTCTTCCGATCATCCAAAATTCCTCCAAAATCACTATCTGTATATCCAATCAATTCTTTCTTTTCTGTACTTGTATACATTATGCCATAATCTCTGGTTCCTGCTATGTATCTCAGAATTCTTTTTCCAACACTCCAATGTGTGTCTTTTGGAGTCTCCATGAATCTGGAAATCAGACTCACTCCCTGCATAATATCTGGTCTTGTCACTGTGAGATACATGAGGCTGCCAACCAATCTTTTGAATAGAGTTGGATTGACATCTGCCCCTTCATCATCCTTACTTAACTTTGTACCCGTTGCAACTAGTGTAGGTACAAGTTTCGAATTATCCATCCTGAATCTTTTCAGCAAATCTGTTGCATACTTATTTTGACAAATAAAAATGCCTTTTTCAGATTGCTCAACTTCAATGCCAAGAAAATATTTCATGAGACCTAGATCTGTCATCTCAAATTCTTTCATCATGGCTGCTTTAAATTCATCTATTTCAAGATCACCTGTAAAAATCATATCATCAACATATAAGCAAACTATCAAAATTTTTCCATGCTCATTTACCTTTGTGTATAAGGTAGGCTCAATGCTGCTTCTGCAAAATCCATTCTTGATCATATAACTATCGATTCTGCTATACCATGCTCTAGGTGCTTGCTTCAGTCCATAGAGCGCTTTCTTCAATCTGTAAACTTTATCTTCTTGTCCTTCAACTTCATAACCTGGAGGCTGCTGCACATAAATTTCTTCTTCTAAAATTCCATTCAAGAAGGCTGATTTGACATCCATCTGATATACTTTCCACTTGTTCTGAGCTGCTGTCGCTAGAACTGCTCTTACAGTATCCAATCTGGCGACCGGAGAAAAAGTTTCTCCAAAGTCTATTCCCGGTTGCTGCGAGAATCCTTTTGCTACAAGTCTTGCTTTAAATCTGTCAATCTCACCTTTCTCATTCACTTTGGTCTTGTATACCCACTTCACACCAATGAGATTTTTATCATTTGGCAAATCAACCAAATCCCATGTATCATTCTTTTCAATTGAATTCATCTCTTCATCCATGGCCTGCACCCAATTGTCATCTCTGATTGCTTCTTCAAACGAAGAAGGTTGGAATGCCAACAATGCAAAATTTGAACTAACATCCAAATCATCATAAATATCCTTCAAACTTCTCATCTTTTTCTTACCTGATTCGCTGCTTGGAGAATTCTGATCTGTGGATCTGCTTGAAGATCCATGGTGCTCTGAAAATTTGGGAGTCCTTGCTGATGTGACTCTGTTTGGTGTCTTCTCTTTTGGTTCTTCCTGCTCCTCTTCTTCTACAAGAGCATCCTCCATCAATGGTGTTTGAGCATTGGTTAGTGTGTCTACAGTCCCATTACATGAATCTTGTTCTTTGAACACAACAACTCTGCTAATGATTGTCTTCTTTGTGACAGGGTTATACAATTTGTAAGCTTTTGATTGCTCACTATAACCAGTAAATATACACTTTTCGCTTTGATCATCTAATTTGCCTCTTATTTGCTTAGGCACATGTGCATAGGCTACACATCCAAAAACTCTGAAATGAGATACACTGCAAGACATACCTAACCATGCTTCTTCTGGAACTTTGTTCATCACGCTCTTTGTAGGAGATCTGTTTATCACATAAACAACACATGCAACTGCTTCTGCCCAATACTCGTTAGACAGGTGTCTTGCTTTCAACATGCTCCTTGTCATGTTCATGATTGTTCGGTTCTTCCTCTCTGCTACACCATTCTGCTGTGGTGTGTATCTAGTCGTAAACTATCTTCTGATTCCATGTTATTTGCCATACTCATGGAATGCCTTCGAATCATATTCGCCACCACGATCAGATATTAATACCTTGATCTGTCGATCACTTTGGGTCTCTACCAAAGCTTTGAACTCTTTAAACTTTGCAAAAGTTTCAGACTTATGTTTCAAAAAGTAAACCCAAGTCTTCCTACTATAATCATCAATAAAGGTGCGGAAGTAACAACTTCCACCAATCGACTATGTCCTCATAGGTCCACACAAGTCGGTATGCACCAATTCAAGTGGTTTCTTTGCTCTGTAAGAAACTCCTTTCGAAAAACTTTCACAGTGTTGCTTTCCCAATATGAAACACTCACAAGTGCTAGCAGGTTCTTTGATGGGAGGTAGACCTCTCACTCTATGTTTCTGTTGCAACAATCTTAAATCGAAAAAATGCAAGTGTCCAAACCGAAAGTGCCATAACCAGTATGCATCAGAACATGTTGTTGTAAATGAACTAACCTGATCAGTGTAGTTCATAATGAGAGGAAAGAGTCTGTTCCTCATCATATGCACCTTTGCAATCAGCTGCTTGCTTGGGGATTTGTCGTAAATAACACATTGTTGCCCCTGAAAGATAACTTTGTATCCTTTATGCATCAATTGACCAACACTAATCAGATTGTGTTTGAGTCCAGGGACATAGTATACCTCTGATATGGTCTTTGGCTCCCCCTGCTTGGTCATAATGTTGACCACTCCTTTGCCATCTACAGCCACAGTCTTGTCAGTCCCCAACTTGACCTCTGTCTGCACTGTGACATCCAAATTAGCAACCAAATCCTTGTTGCCTGTCATGTGGTTACTGCAACCACTGTCTAATAGCCAGACCTTATCAGACGGTGCATGCATGGTGTTGCATGCTAGAAACATAGAGTGAGTATTTTCTATACTAACATGAGCTCTCTGATTGCCTTGATCTACAATCTTCTTCCTACAATCACGAGCATAATGACCAAATCTATTGCAGTAATAGCACTTTACCTTAGATTTTTCAGACCTTTGATTGTTATGAAAGCTTCTGTTGCTACTGCATCCATGTTGATGCTCATGTTCGTCTTGTCCATCTCTGTGACCGCCATAGTTGTTGCCTCGTCCTCTGCCTCTCGATCGACCTCTGCCTCGACCTCTTGAAATATAGACTTGACTTTGGAAGGAAGTTTCCAATGTGGAATCCTTATTTTTGTCTATCCTTGCCTCATGCGATAGAAGAGATCCCATCAACTCATCAATTGTGAGTTTTTCCAAGTCCTTTGCTTCTTCTATCGCTGCTACCACAACATCAAATTTGGTAGACAGGGATTGAAGAACCTTCTCGATCACTGTTCGATCTTTAATATCTTCGCCATAGATTTTTAACTGATTGATGACAGACATGACCCTATTCATGAAGGAATCAATGTCCTCTGTCTCCTTCATCTGCAGAATTTCAAAATCTCTCCTAGTATTCTGCAATTTAACAATATTAGCTTTTGCCATACCTTGATAGCTTGTCGCCAAGGTGTCCCATGCCTCTTTTGCTGACGAGGTTATCATGATCTTCTGGAACATGGCTCGATCTACTCCGTGTTGGATTAGAAGCAACGCTTGTGCATTATTCCGCTTATCTTTCTTCCATTGTTTCCTCTCTACATTACTGAGGGCTCGTTCTTCTGCATCATCATGAGGTTCTACGAACCCATACTTGACATGATCCCAAACATCATGCGCTTTGAGCATAGTCTCCATCTTAATGGCCCACACATCATAATCCTTCCCATTGAAAGAAGGAAGTTGTGGCTGAAAGCTGCTTGTAGCCATCTTTCCTCAAAAAATTCACTACTAGAACCGTAAAAAAAATTGATATGCTTTGCAAATCTCCAAAAACAATCCTTATAATTAAACCCTAGGTTTTATTATTATTATTTTTTTTTAATATAAAATTTTGAAGCTTTATATTAAAAAAAAAAAATCCTTTCTTAAAAAAAAAACCTTATTATAAAAACTCCACCTTTAAAAGCCTCTTTGTAATACGCTTATAAGCATCTTTGTAGCAAAAAAATACTTTATTATAATCCCCACCTGAAAAGGAACGTTTGCAAATAGCTTTTGAAATTAGCCTTTTGAAAAAAAGATTCAGCATTAAGAGAGAGTCGTATTAAGTTAAAATACCCTTGTTTGAAATACTTCTAATCCGAGCGCATTAAGAGAGAGTCGTATTAAGTTAAAATACCCTTGTTTGAAATACTTCTAATCCGAGCTTCAATACCTCCGCGTGCTAACGCAACGGTATGCAACGGAACTTCAAGAGGCCAACGGAAGTTTTTCATTTTTAACGTGGTTCTAGACAGTGGGATCCAGCGTTATAACGCTTTGTCAGTAATTAACAGCTGCGTTATAGCGTAAAAATGCGGAAAACAAAATTTTTTTCTCACCCACGGATGATTGCTAATCCGTTTTTCTTCCGTTCTATGTGACCTCGCTCTGATACCAATCTGTTGGAAAGGCAGAGGATTCAATCACGTAAATAACACAAAGATTTCACACATGAATAATGAGCTGCGGCACTTCTATTAATCTAAAACTCTGAATCATAAAACTCTGAAACTTTCTCTTTTTCTCTTAATACAATGAACTCATGAAGGGTATTTAATCTAATTAACATGCACACACTATCACTCATAACTGAACTTGATCAACTTGCTTAACTCAGTGTCTAACTCACTCACCAAATCTAACTATAACTCAACTCAACTCATTCACTTAACTATCTGTCTAACTTCTGTCTAACTTCTGCATGAGGAAATAATTATATATTTTAACATTTGCACCATATGGTCCTCACTGGAGGCAAATGCGTAGTCTGTGCGTTTCACATTAGCTGAACTCCAAATGCTTTGAATACTTTCGCTTTATAAGAGAGGAGGAAGTATTTTCAATGATTAGCGGTATTGCTAATTCAGATCATCCCGTAAACATTACCAAAGCAGTGTCGACCCTTGTTAGCGGTATAATGTGCAGGATGGCCTTTGGCAGAAAGTTTTCTGACGAATACTCATTTGGTGTCACAGGAATAATTTCAATTATCAACGAAAGTATTTTATTAGGATGTACTTTCAATATTGGCTATTACATACCATTGTTGGCCTGGATGGATCCGCAAGGTCTCAAGCGACGTTTGAAGAACATGCTTAGCACAATAGACATCTTGCTAGAGAAAATAATAGAGGAACACGTCACGCAAAATGACCCCAACGTCAAGCAAGATTTTTTTAGATGTTTTGCTTGCAGCCTCTGCAAATCAAGATATGGAGTCCTAGATTACCCGAGATAATATAAAGGCCGTTATCTATGTATGTAAAACTCGCATGTATATAATATTTCAATAGGAGAATTTAGGTTAAAAAACATGTTGCAGTATGGTGATTATGATACTAAATTGATCTGTTGATAATGATTGCAGGATGTCTTGGCCGCCGGCACGGATGCCACGACTACCACCATAGAGTGGGGAATGTTGGAATTGTTCAGTAATACCCGAGTCCTGAAAAAGCTCCGGGATGAGCTGGAACGGGGGGTTGGAATGGAGCGGATGGTGCGTGAATCTGATATTCCTCGTCTACCTTATTTACAATTGTAGCCATAGAAACGCTCAGATTCCACCCACCGGCTCCACTTCCCATTCCCCACTTACCCATGGAACCCTGCAATGTTTCGGGCTATGAAATTCCACGAGACACCCGCGTTTTCCTCAACGTTTGGGCTATCAGGAGAAACCCTTAGGCATGGGATGATGCGGAAAGGTTCGTGCCCGAGAGATTCATGCAACGTGGCTCCATGGATGAGAGAATCCAAAACTTTGTGTGGATTCCTTTTGGAGCTGGCAGGAGACGGTGCCCGGTAGAGCAGCTAGGAACATCTGTTGTAGAACTTGCTTTGGGGCAGCTGGTGCACTGCCTTGAGTGGACTCTTCCCGGTGGCATGAATGTGCGGGAAGTGGATATGTCTGAAACTAATAGCGGACTCACTGTGCACAGGGCACAAGAACTCTTGGCTGTTCCCACTGCTCGAATCCCAGTGGAACTGTAATTTCGATTCCACTCTTCCTAATTTAATCTCAAGTACAAATAGAACCCGTAGAACCTGTAGGAATAGAGAACTTTTTATATATGACCGTATAACTCTAAGGCAAATCACTGTCATTCGGTGTTAGAATGCTTATGTAAAAACTGCTAGTGTTTTAATGTTGCAATCTTCTGCTTAATAATTCATCAGTTATCGGGTTCGAGACGCATCAATCACCGTACACTAAATACTTATTGAATTCGAAAAGTATGTAGAACAACGGGGAAATGTTCTCCTTATTCATGAATATGGAATATTTATAGGTTTTTATTTCTTTCCATTTCTCACCACTAGGTTTTTTTTAATAGGTTTTTCTCCTTATTCCCATCTCTTTTCGTTTTTTCTTCCTAAGGAGAACAGCTCACCCATAAAAAATTTCTAATGAATTTGATATGTTATTTGTAACTTTAAATGTGATATGTTATTTGCAACTTTAAAGTTTATTAATCAATATAGATTGACTGTAAGTATTAATCTAACATATGACCACTTAGAGAGATCAATTTTTTTCATGTGTATTTTTTTTAGAATGCAAAATACAATGCTTTATTTTTCATTGTTTAAATTGTATTTTTGAATGCTAAATAAAATATATATAAGACCAAATAAAAATTGTAATCATAAAAACTTAAATTTTTTTCTATATATATGAAATTGATATCAAGATAAATTAGTTAACAAAGATTTTCAATTAATTTATTTAAATCTTGTTGAATTTTTTTTGAAAAGTATAAGATTTAAACATCTAATTCACACACTTTTTTTATTTCTAATTATTTTACAACATATTCATTTTTTTAATTATAGCCTATATTATTTTTCTATTTAATAACATAAATTTTGTTTTTTATTTTTATCTTCAGAGATAAAGATAGAGATAGATAGAAAAACATACACATCTCCTCACTCTACATTATAAAATAAACCTTTGAGCTTCTAGACTCAAATAAATATTTTAGATTTAGACTCAAATAAGTATTTTAGATGTAATATATAATTAGTAACTTCAAATACATGATTTTTTTATTTTTTTTTCCTTTTTAATACCAAGCATTTTGTTTGTAACCCCAATAATTTAATAGAAATCAGAATTATAATAATAATTATTGTTATTATATTTTTTTTTTTTCTAAATAAGTTTAATCTATTGATTATCAGAAACACAAATATATACATCAGGAGTTAACCAGGTCTGGGCCTGAGGACGAGGCCTGTAGAGCAAAAAATCATAATCTTAGCACTGCCCTCTGAGGGAAACCAGTGGATACATTGTTCCAGCAAAAGAACCCACGCAGGGGCAATGTCTAAGTCTAGAAAAAGCCTATAAACCTTTGACCAAAACCAGAAAAACACACATAGACATTTTGCATACTGAAGACAGTGCCATAGAAAAAAAACCTGGAACTGAGGAGGCTTACTCATCCGGTTCCTCTTCCTCGACCCTGCACCAAAACTCATCCTGTTCACCACTCACCACATATTGTCCTCATGAGTGTATGACCTTTCACACCGGGGTGCGCTCGCTCACTTCCCGGATGAGGTCGGGTGTCGAGCGTTCACAGTTGTCACTTTCGTCTTTGAATCGCAGCTTTATGCTCATCCCTGCCTGCACTCTCAATATCAACATTCACATTGGCTGCTATGACTAATCCTTCTCCGGGTGATGGCTCTGTCCTGTTCAGGCATATCTTCATCATTCTCGCCCAAGTCGATCAAAATTTCTTCTCGGTGATTTATAACAATTTATATAATTATTAATTTAATTTATTTTTATAATAATAATTATTTTTTATCTCAAAAATTTTAATATCAAATTTCACATTTTAAATAATACTTTACAATAAAACGATAATACTTTACTAATTGAGTTGTTCCATATATTAATAATTATTTTTCATAACGAAATAAACTTAGAACTGTGCAAATGTGATATTAGAACTTTGCAATTGTGATATCTTTTAAGATATTGCAATTGTGGTATTAGAACTTTGCAATTATGATATCTTTAAAGATATTAAATTTTTCATATAGGTGTTACACTTGCCATTTGAGTTCTCTCCTAGATTAATAATTATTTGTCATAATAAAATAAAATTAGATTTTTGTAATTGTGATACTTTTAAAGATGTTAATTTTTTCATTATATATTTTATAATTATCACAATTCCCATTCACTCTATTTGAATTATAATGGAGATAAATATTTAAAATATATATATATATAGTAAATTATTGTTATTTTTTTATTATTAAAAGAAAAAATAATAAATTGATGATTTTGATAAAAAAAAATTAATAATTAATTTTAATTAAAAAATAATTTAATATATAAAATAATTAAATATATTTAATAATGATTAATTATAATGTTTTTCAATTTTAATTTTGAAGTATAATTTTCATATTTTTTATTTAATTATTAATAGATTATTAATATATTTATTTAAATTAAATAGGTTAATTTATCTGCATCAAAATGCTTAAATACTTGTCTTATAATACATACTGCATTATTTAAATTAAAAAATAGTTAAAATTAATTTTATTATTATTATTATTATTATTATTATTATTTGAGCAAAATGTGATACATTTAATAAGATATGTAAGAAGATTCGTAAATATGAAGATTTACCCACATTTTACTATGGAAACTTTTCACAGGAAAATATGTTATGTTACAATATCATGGCTTACTAATACCACATGCCTAAACACCATAAATCATGTTTATATGGCCTTTTTATTTTAATTCACGAGTTTAATTAAAATGACATAACTACATAACTATTTTTGAGATAAATTTCAACCTTCCATTTACGACTACTAAAAATATTTTGGAATATTTTGTGCGAGTTAAATCTCCACAATCCATGTAATAATTATTGATAATTAAATTAAAATTCTAAAGCACTTGGCCTAATAATTGGATAGATGATAGGGGTTAATCTCCATGGAATATTCTTGGTAGTACTCATAGATCAAAGGTTAAGATTTACCTTGAGATTAGTTATGTTCTTTTTCATTGTTTAGAGTGAATTTTTATATGCATTACTTAAATTGTAATATCCCCTCCTAAATATTGTAAATATTTCTTTAGTGCATGTAAGAAAGAAACTATTTTGTTTCATGGGCCATGTGAAGGTTGAATAATTATTAAAAAGAAACGTTTGTTTAATATATTAAATGCATATATGCATTATGCGCTTAGCCATAAATTCACCTTCAGAAGTAATGCTAAGAAAGTTGACATTCCAATTAGTTGGAAAAAGCAAGATAATTACATGCTGAGACTCTAGTTTGAGAATAAAACTTCTGAATGGGAAGAGGGAGCCAAGAGGGTAAGAGAGGAACCTGAGGCAACCTAGAGGAGAGAGACTGCAAATTGGAAAAACTTCTAACATGACACTATCAATGTGAGGAATTCTTGAGTTGGTTAGCTAGTATAATTCCAACTAAATCCCATCTACTCAATTTGTGAAAACCCTAAATTAATTCTTGTTGGAATCAGATAGTCTTTGGGATCGAATTTGTGTAGGTCAATTTTTTGAACTAAATTATATGTGAAGCTAGCTCAGGAGAGATGCAATGATGTGACTAATCTCATTAGTGGTGTAACACACCCCATTTCACACCACAAATTTTTATTTTATGCATTACTTCTTGTCGCTAGAACTAACGCATACATTTAAACAATTTACCCTTCCTGTTGACTGTAGCAGTAGAATTTTAATTTGTCTCAATAATAATTTATTTATATCCATAATGGAACTTAATGCCAATGGCATTTTGATTTAGACTTGCTAGCTCTCTGAACTTTTCCTTTTAAAGTTTTCACATATCATTCTATTGAGATCATTAAAATATTATTCTTAATAGGGATTTTGGTTTTGTTCCATTTAACCACCAAGTGTGATTATGATATGTGTTATAGTGTCTCCATGGTTTATACATTCCTAGTCGTAGAGCTTTATATCTTTGTTCGCACCCATGTTTATACCTCGTGACTATGGTCACATTTCATTATGTTTATACATGGTGACTATGGGATTTTCGACCCAATATTTCCAACATGGCTATGGTATTACCTCCATGATGGGTTCGATTTTTCATTCCAACGTTGAATGCAACATATACTCCGTTCTCATGGTTTATAAATGACATTCAAGTGATATTTTTGTGCATTTTTTTGCATCTCATGTCAATTTAATAAGCAGGAGTACTTTGTTTGTTGTGTATTGAATTTCATTCTCGTCGCCATTCAAGCCATGTACTAGAGCATTTACGTTCTACTCTTTTCGGATTTCCAAATCCACATGTATGGTATTTTATATTGGTTTAATAGTGAATCACCGAGCTTGTTTTATTGCTCTTGTTTGCGATAGTAAGTTTGGTAATAACTTAGTACGTTTTGCATTAAATGTGAAATGGCCTAGTTCACATTGTTCAATCGCTTATCTCTATCCATGTGTGGGCCGACGGATAGTCACCACCTGGACGGTTGGATGCGTCTAGGGTTTATGTCTAAAAGTTGTATAACATACACCATTTCCATTTGTGTTTACTTCTTTGCTCTCTGTTCTTAGCAGGATTTTCTTCTGGCCTCCTTCCCTGATGAGGCATAGGTGCTGCCTCTACACTATGGTGAGAACTCAGTGCACGTTGATGTCTCCTCCCAAGGTAAGATGCTTAGCATGTTTAATACAAGTATTTCGTTTCTCTGTCTCCAGATATTAAGTATGGTGGCTCGTATCGTGTTTTTTTTTTTAATATTATGTAACTCAATACGTCTGGATTTTCCATGGCATCGTATAAGGATACCACCGATTTTTTTTGCATGAGGCTCTGTAATTTGAAATTGGATGGATTTATCAAAATCCCCAAATCGCCTAAGATTATGGTCTACAACCGATATGGCTTCGCTGTATTGTCTTTCATAAAAATTTACTTTTTTCTGAGCGATAGATTATTTCTATGTTTCAAGTCATACCAGAATTGATTTTCTTGTCTAGTTGTGATATGATTTGAGTGTAATTTGGTTGATGTCAGATTGACATGGGAGATTTCTTCCCTGCGTCATTCGTTCTTTCCTCTCGCCTGCATGAAATTCGATTTCCTTAGTGTAGGCCACAGACCTCTCGGCTCTCACTAATTCGTTTCAGGCCACTCTAATTCGACGTTTTATATATATATATATATATATATATATATATATATATATATATTAGTTTTATTTTCATAACTCTGAAGTTTTAGTGTATTTTTCTCCCAGTGTTCGTTCAATACGACCCCATTGTCCATGGAATTATGGAGGATATACATCGGATCTGCATTTGAATGGCGTCCTTCCTTGAGTCATTTAGGTATCAATCTGAATGACTATGATGTTTATTATTCTCGAACTTGTCATTCGAATTGGCATACAGGGTTCACTCATTTTTTCTCTGTTGAAATTTGGTCAGGATTTCATTTCACTCATGTGCTCTCTCTTTCTCAGGTGAGGAAAAACTATTAAACGCCCCTTTTTCCATTAACTTCTTCCATAAATCATTGGTTTACAATCGTTTTATTATTTCAGTTCGCTTAACCCCAACCTTAAAACAGTCTCTAATTCATGAGGTCGTCATACTGTGCATAGGTAACGGACATGATTAGAATTTCCATGAATTTACTTGTCGAGCTATCTCTTATGACGTTTAAGTTTTAATGTGCACCCTGCTCCTATTTTAGGCCTGTATTCACCAGTTATTCTCGAACAGAAATGGAGGCATTTCTCCAAAACCTGTTAATTTCTATTTCCTAATTTGGTGTAAATTGTAGATTGAATCTATTGAGATTCGGAAATTTGGATAATTTTGTTATTTATGTTCTGTCTGACAGTCAAGGGTTTGAATGTTCCACTTCAGAAAAGAACGCTATTACATTATGCACTGATATTATCTGGTGGACTCATATGGTTTCATATACTTCCTTTCCAGACATATATAAATTTTTACTTGAGAAATATTTACCTAGTGTAACGTCCACATGCTTTTTGCTTACTATGCATAAAAATATTTTAGTGAGGTTCTTCTATCTGAAATTTCTATCTCAGTTATTTTGTAACTCTGTGTTTCCAGAATTTAACTCACCACAATCTTAGAAATCTCAGTACAGTATATATATATTTATTCCATAGATTTTCCACTACTCCTACTGTTGTAAATTTATCCTATTCTGCTATTGTACAAATATTTGGTTCTTTTCTCTATTGATAATTCACTATTATATCAATAGTAAGAGGTTGTCAAATGAAATAATATTTCATGCTCTACTCTATTCTGCATGTAACTCATCTAGTTATTAATTGATCTAGCAGATAGAGAGATGGTAATGAAATAAAATGATGAATAATCTTATTTTCTTTTATGGTTGTAATAGGTTTGTTGGTGCTATTCTGACTCTCAGGTGGAATATATATATTTCTGTGAACTAATATTGTTTATGGTTCAGCTTATATTTTTTTTCCTCTTTTGTTTAGCAGTAGCTTAATAGATACACAAGTATACTCTTCCTAAGCTTTTGTATCTATTTTGTTTGTACAACACCTACTATTTACATTTCCTTCCAGTATACAAATAATATTCTACTTCTAGATATATGGACCATAAATGCTTAAATTAATAATTGCACAGAAGCAGATTAAAGTTAAAATTTTAAAGGATTATAGGAGTAGTATAAATCTCCAGATTTAAACCAGCACAGGTTTAGAGTTTCTAGATGATTTTCCCTATAATTTTTATTCCTACAACTCTACAGAATTAAGGGGATTAATTCCTTCTCCATAATTCTGTTAAATGTATGGAAGATAAAATTCAGATTTAAAATAAACTACGATTCACAGTCATAATTCATCCAACAAGGTAATTCAGAAATTCAGCCATACATAATTATCCTAAGCATACCACTTCTGTAATTGAGCATTCCTCCCAACCTTAGAGTTCCTCTATCCACAGAACTCACCCCCGAGCTTAGATCATATTCTAGAATAGACCAACCTCTAATCTGTTTTGGAACAACTCATTTAAGCTTTTGCTCCCCAAAGCCTGTTTCTAATTCTGTGTCCAGAATTTCAGGATGCTTTTCTTCCTATTTGCCTAGGCTTCCCTTATTTAGGGACTTTTAAAGCTACTTTCTTCTTTTCCCAGCTTTTTACCTCTTCCTAACTACTCTCCACCTCATTGGGGAAACTAGATTTTTCTTCAAAAATCTAATTTGGAAATAAATTCTTTCAAGGATTTTTGAAAGATTTTTGGGGAAATCTTAGCCTCTATCCATACCTCATGGATTTGGCAAGTGATCTAATAATTCTCATTTGGTCAATATGCAGAGAATTATTTTATTTATTTTTCATAATTAAATACTTATGTACATCCATAAAATACTTATCCATTGGGGTCCACTCCCTTTTGTATTTAAAGTTAAAATTTCTAACTTGAAAGAAACATAAAACTAGGGGTGTTACATATTCCCCGTCTGAAAGCAAACACCGTCCTCGGTTTTAACAACTACTACTAGAGTTCATTTTTCAAACAGGTATGGATATTTTTCCATCATTTCATCTTCTCTTTCCCATGTAGCTTCTTCAGCAATAAAGTGCTTCCACTGCACCTTTACTCTTGCTACTGTTCGGTTCCTCAATTTAATTTCTTCCTGCTCCAATATTTGAAGCGGTTCTGGAAGGAACTCCCCTTTTGGTTCCACCTATATCACATTCCAATCAACAATGTGAGAAGCGTCATGAATATAACTTTTTATTAATGAAACATGAAACACATCATGAACCTTAACATGGGGCGGTAATGCTAGCTTATAAGCCACCGGTCCCACCCTTTCTAACACCTCAAAAGGCCCACAATATCTAGGAGCCAATTTTGCACAACTTCTGGTATAAAGTGTAGTCTTTTTGGGTTTAATGCGTAAATACACATGATCACCCACTTTGAATTCTCGATGCACGCTCTTCTTATCATCATATTTTTTCTGTCTATCTTGTGTTGTCTTGATATTTCCTTGTATTTGTTTAAAAATTATTTCCATCTCTTGTAATGCATCTAGCCCCAACATTAGCTTATCCTCAGCTTGACCCCAACTCAAAGGAGTATGACACTTTCTCCCATAGAGTGCCTCGAAGGGACTCATTCTAATGGAGGATTTATAGCTATTATTATAGGAAAATTCAGCTAAATTTAGGTAGTCTTCCCATTTTGATGGCCTATCCAGCACATACATTCTCAACATGTCCTCCAAAATTTGATTTGTTCTCTTTGTCTGACTATCTGTCTGAGGGTGATAGGCAGTGCTAAATTTAAGCTTAGTGCCCATGCCCCCAAATAGCCCTTTCCAAAAAGCTGCTGTGAATTTAGCATCTCTATCTGAAATGATAATCTTTGGGAGCCCATGTAGCCTTACTATTTCTTTTAGGAACACATCCGCTACCTGGGTTGTCCCAAAAGTAGATTTCACAGGTATGAAGTGTGCAGCTTTTGTTAAAGTGTCCACTACTACCATAACCGGGTCATGCTGGTACTTGGTTCTGGGTAACCCCGTTATGAAATCTATAGAAATGGTATCCCATTTCCATTCTGCAATTGGCAAGGGATTTAGAAGATCAGCAGGATGTTGATGCTCAACTTTAACTAGTTGACACTCCATGCATCTAGCCAGATATTCTACTACATCTTTTTTCATTGCTGGCCAAAACAATTTCTTTTTCAAAGCTGTTAGCATTTTCTGATATCCAGGGTGTCCTACATACGGTTGTTTATGATATTCATCTAGGATTTCTTTTTTCAAAGTTTCCACATTGAGGATGTACAATCGGTTTTTGTAGAAAATCAACCCTTTTTGGTTTTGAGTGTATTCAACCATTTCTTTCTTTAGTATTTTCATTTGTAGATTCTCATAATTTGGGTCTTGGTCTGCTACCTTTTTCACTAGTTCCTCTAAATCAAAACTAGCACTGCTTCCAATGTTGTTTATGTTTTGGCAAGCATTTTTGCTTAGTGCATCTGCAATTTTGTTTTCTTTCCCCTTGATATGTTTTATGTCTATGTCAAATTCACTCAGAAAAAACACCCATCTGGCTTGTTGAGCATTCAAATCAGTTTGGGAAAAGAAGTATTTAAGACTAATAAGATCAGTCATCAATGTAAATTTCTTTCCCAGAAGATAGTGTCACCACATCTTCAAGGCATGGATTACAACAACCAATTCCAAATCATATGCACTATAATTCTATTCATGTATATTAAGTTTCCTAGACTCATATGCAATAATAGAATTTTCCTATAACAACACTCCTCCCAGCCCCTCTCTACAGGTATCCATACACACAACAAATTCTTTATCAGGATCTGCAATCTTCAGTATAGGGGTTGTAGTGAGTTTTAATTTTAATTGTTCAAAATTGTTTTGGCATTTTTCAGTCCACTCAAATTTGACACCTTTTCTTTGTAGTGAAGTTATGGGATAGGCTATTGCAGAAAATATTTCCACGAATTTGTGATAATAACTTGCAATCCACATAAATGATCTCACTACTAAAACATTGGTTGGCACCAACCATTCTCTAATAGCTTTTATCTTTTCAGGGTCAACATCCAACCCTTGTTCAGAAATAATATGTCCCAACTATTGGATCTTATCCTTATAACGGGTTCTCTTTCAAAGTTTGCAACACTATCCTCGTGTGCTCTTTATGCTCCTCCTCACTTCTTGAATAAACTAAAATATCATCTATGAACACTAGTACGAATTTATCCAAGTACTTGTTTAAAACACTATTCATTAAGCACATAAAGGTGTCAGGGGCATTCGTCAAACCAAAAGGTAGGACTACAAATTCGTAGTGACCATACCTGGTTCGAAAAGTTGTTTTACTAATGTCTTCCTCCTTAATTGTGAGCTGGTGATAACCAGTCCTTATATCAATCTTCGAAAATACTGAAGCTCCCCTTACTTGATCAAAAAGATCATCAATTTGGGGCAAAGGGTATCTATTTTTAATTGTCAACGTATACAGCTGACGATAGTCAATGCACATTCTAAAGGTTCCATCCTTCTTCTTCACAAACAGCACCAGGGCTCCCCAAGGAGACACACTCAGTCTGATATAACCTTTATCCAGCAATTCTTGCAATTCCATTTTCAGTTCCATGAGTTTAGTGGGACTCATTTGATAAGGGGCTTCGAAAACAGGTGTTGCTCCAAGCAGCAAATCGATTGAAAATTCAATCTCTCTTTTCGGGTGAAGATGAGGAATCTCATCTGGAAAAACTTCTTTAAACTCCCTTACTACTGGCAGACTGTCCAGTAGATTTTATTTAAGTTTTTGTCCTAATTCTTCGACATGTACTGCATATACTTGATATCCTTTCCTAACTGTTCTTTTCAATTGCAATGCTGATATTTGTCTTATCAAGATGGGTTTTGGTTTTCTCTTGAGAATAAAAGGTTTCCTTTCCTCATCTGTGCAATGCAAAGTTTTATCCCAACAGTTCATCATAGCCTTTCTCTTTTCCAACCAGTCCATTCCTATCAGCAAGTCATATGACCCTAAAGGTAGAATGTTTAAATTTACTTCTGTCTGAAAATCATTTAATTTAATGGATGTTTGAGGTAACTTATGAGTTACTTTCCTCTTGGTGCCAGTGGCTAAGACTACTGAAACTTTTCAGTTTTGAGATTGCATTTTTCTACAACTTGTGGACTAATGTAACTCAAAGAAGCACCTGGAACAATTAAAACTGTAACAGATTGATAAACAATCTTACCTTCCATCTCAACCATGGTAGCTTGGTGTTTTGCTTGTTGATTCTCCAAGGCTGCACTGATAGTGGGTATATTTCTTGCTATGTCATTTATTGTGGTAGCTTCTCGATCTCTCACAATCATCTGAATGTTTCGGTGGGGACAATCCCTCAAAAGATGAGGTTCTCCACAACCCCAACATTTCAAGGGCTCCTTCATTTTAAATTTTCCTTCCCTCTTATTATCTCCATCTAATTGTTTGGAACCAACTTGGGACTGGGAAGTTTGACTTTCTTTTGGTTTATTAAATTTTTTCCGTTGATGGTCCCTACAAAAGTTCTTTAAGTAGGCTGGTTTCTATTTATTTCCTTTGATTTCACCTTTGTTTACCCAGCCTTTACCATGTTCACCCTTTCCTTTAAACTGCTGGTAGCATAATCTTTCTTTCCTCACTGCCTCATCCCTATTTTTTGGATTATCAAATTCGATCCTCTCCTTGTACATAGCAGGCAAACAGTTCAAAAATCTTTGCACCTTATCCTTCTCCTCCCGAATGTAAGGGACATACCTTAACAGATTTGTAAAATTGTTGACAAACTCATCGATAGTGACCTGTCCTAGTCTGAGTTCATGGAATTCCTTTGCTTTATCATCATAATAACGTTCATTTAAATAGTGGTTTTTAAAATTAACCTGGAAATCTTCCCAAGTAACTGTATTTTCATCAATGGCATAGACCATTTTCGTCTCCTCCCACCACAAGGTAGCCTTACCTTGTAGTTGGTAGACAGCTAATCTGGCCTTCAGATTGCTTTCATATTCATAGACCTGGAAATACTTAATCATATTCAACAACCAGGCCTCAACATCTTCCTCCTTCTCCCCATCATAGGAGAGAGGTTTGATCTTTCGGAATTCCCCCTGTAATTCCTTTTTCTGCTTATATTGGTGTCTAGTAGTGTCCACTTCCTTAGAATCATCAAAGAACTTTCCTTTATTCCTCTTTCCTGAACCTTCACCTTCTTGGCTGTTCCGCGAATTCAATTCTCTGATGAGCTTTTCCTACTCCTCACTGGCTAATGATAGTCTATCATTCTGACTTCTTAGCTTAGCCATCTCTCGTTACAAACTGTGCAACATAGGCATCACCAGAGCATTGGGATCTGGTGTATTATCTTCATCAAGAAGATCAACATAAATTTCATCACCTTCAGCCATTTGGATTTTTTGCTTTAACACCACTGTACAATAAATAACACATATCAGTACCAAAAAAAATTTCAACAAGAATAATTTATACAGTGAGCACAACAATAGCCCAGTTTTATCTAACATGAGCTCTGATACCATTTTGTAACGCACCCCATTTCACACCAATTTTTTTTTTTCTATGCATTAATTCATGTTGCTAGAACTAACGCATACATTTAAACAGTTTACCCTTCCTGTCGACTGTAGCAGTACAATTTTAATTTGTCTCAATCATAATTTATTTATATCCATAATGGAACTTAATGCCAATGGCATTTTGATTTAGACTTGCTAACTCTCTAAACTTTTCCTTTTAAAGTTTTCACGTAGCATTCTATTGAGATCATTAAAATCTTGTTCTTAATATGGATTTTGGTTTTTTTCCATTTAACCACCAAGTGTGATTATGATATGTGTTATAGTGTCTCCATGGTTTATACATTCCTAGTCATAGAGCTTTCTATCTTTGTTCACACCCATGTTTATACCTCGTGACTATGGTCACATTTCATTATGTTTATACATGGTGACTATGGGATTTTCGACCCAATATTTCCAACGTGGCTATGGTATTACCTCCATGATGGGTTATATTTTTCATTCCAACGTTGAATGCAACATATACTCCGTTTTCATGGTTCATAAATGACATTCAAGTGATATTTTTGTGCATTGTTCTGCGTCTCATGTCAATTTAATAAGCAAGAGTACTTTGTCTGTCATGTATTGAATTTCATTCTCGTCGCCATTCGAGCCACGTACTGGAGCATTTACATTCTACTCTTTTTGGATTTCCAAATCCACATGTATGGTATTTTATATTGGTTTAATATTGAATCATCGGGCTTGTTTTATTGCTCTTGTCTGTGATAGTACGTTTTGCGTTAAATGTGAAATGGCCTGGTTCACATCATTCAGTCGCTTCTCTCTATTCGTGTGTGGGCCAATGGATAGTCGCCACCTGGATGGTTGGATGTGTCTAGGGTTTATGGCTAAAATTTGTAAATCATACACCATTTCCATTTGTGTTTACTTCTTTACTCTATGTTCTTAGCTGGCTTTTCTTCCGGCCTCCTTCCTTGATGAGGCATAGGTGCTGCCTCTGCACTATGGCGAGAACTCAGTGCACGTCGATGTCTCCTCCCAAGGTATGATGCTTAGCATGTTTAATACAAGCATTGTGTTTCTCTATCTCCAGATATTAAGTATGGTGTCTTGTATCGTTTTTTTTTTTCAATGTTATGTAAGTCAATACGTCTGGATTTTCCATGGCATCGTATAAGGATACCAAATTTTTTTTTTGCATGAGGCTCTGTAATTTGAAATTGGATGGATTTATCAAAATCCTTAAATTGCCTAAGATTATGGTCTAAAACCCATACGGCTTTGTTGTATTGTCTTTCATAAAAAATTACTTTGTTCTGAGTGATAGATTATTTCTACATTTCAACTCATACCAGAATTGATTTTCTTGTTTGTTTGTGATACGATTTGAGTGTAATTTGGTTGACATCGGATTGACATGGGAGATTTCTTTCCCGCGTCATTCGTTCTTTCCTCTCGCCTGCATGAAATTCAATTTCCTTAGTGTAGGCCATAGAGCTCTCGGCTCTCACTAAATCGTTTCAGGCCACTCTCATTCGTATCCCCTACCGTAGGTATATGATGTCGACGTTTTATTTATTTATTTACATATATATATATATATATATATATATATATATATATATATATATATATATATATTAGTTTTGTTTTCATAATTCTGAAGTTGTAGTGTATTTTTCTCCCAGCGTTCGTTCAATACGACCCCGTCGTCCATGGAATGATGGAGGACTTACATCGGATCTGCATTTGAATGGTGTCCTTCCTTGAGTCGGTTAGGTATCAATCTAAATGACTATGATGTTTATTATTCTCGAACTTGTCATTCGAATTGGCATACAGGGTTCACTCATTTTTTCTCTGTTGAAATTTGGTCAGGATTTCATTTCACTCAGGTGCTCTCTCTTTCTCAGGTGAGGAAAAACTATTAAACACCCCTTTTTCCATTAAATTATTCCATTAATCGTTTGTTTACGATCGTTTTATTATTTCAGTTCGCTTAACCCCAACCTCACAATAGTCTCTAATTCATGCGGTCATCGTATTGTGCACAGGTAACGAGCATGATTAGAATTTCCATGAAGTTACTTGTCGAGCTACCTCTTATGACGTTTAAGTGTTAATGTGTGCCCCGCTCCTATTTCAGGTCTGTATTCACCTGTTATTCTCAAACAGAAATGGAGGCATTTCTCCCTGTTAATTTCTATTTCCTAATTTGGTGTAAACTGTAAATTGAATCTATTGAGATTCAGACATTTGGATAATTTTGTTATTTATGTTCTGTCTGACAGTCGAGGGTTTGAATGTTCCACATCAGAAAAGAACACTATTACATTATGCATTGATATTATCTGGTGGACTCAGATGGTTTCATATACTTCCTTTCTAGAGATATATAATTTTTTACTTGAGAAATATTTACCTAGTGTAAAGTCCGCATGCTTTTTGCTTACTATGCATAAAAATATTTTAGTGAGGTTCTTGTATCTGAAATTTCTATCTCAGTTATTGTGTAACTCTGTGTTTCCAAAATTTAACTCACCAAAATCTTAGAAATCTTGGTACAATATATATATATTTATTCCATAGATTTTCCACTACTCCTACTGTTGTAAATTTATCCTATTCTGTTGTTGTACAGATATTTGGTTCTTTTCTCTATTTATAATTCACTATTATATCAATATTAAGAGGTTGTCAAATGAAATAATATTTCATGCTTTACTCTATTCTGCATGTAACTCATCTAGTTATTAATTGATCTAGCAAATAGAGAGATGGTAATGAATTAAAATGATGAATATTCTTATTTTCTCTTATGGTTGTAACAGGTTTGTTGGTATTATTCTGAATCTCAGGTGGAATATATATATTTCTGTGAACTAATATTGTTTATGGTTCAACTCAGATTTGTTTTCCTCTTTTTTTTAGTAGTAGCTTAACAGATACACAAGTATACTCTTCCTAAGTTTTTGTATCTATTTTGTTTGTAAAACACCTACTATTTACATTTCCTTCCAGTATAGAAATAATCTTCTACTTCTAGATATCTAGCCCATAATTGTTTAAATTAATAATTGCACAGAAGAATATTAAAGTTAAAATTTTAAAGGATTATAGGAGTAGTATAAATCTCCAGATTTAAACCAACACAGGTTTAGAGTTTCTGGATGATTTTCCCTATAATTTTTATTCCTACAACTCTACAGAATTGAGGGGATTAATTTCTTCTCCATAATTCTGTTAAATGTATGGAAGATCAAATTCAGATTTAAAATAAACTAAGATTCACAGTCATAATTCATCCAGGAAGGTAATTCATAAATTCAGCCATACATAATTATCCTAAGCATACCACTTTTGTTTTTGAGCAGTCCTCCCAACCTTAGAGTCCCTCTATCCACAGAACTCACCCCCGAGCTTAGATCATCTTCCAGAATAGACCAATCTCTAATCTGTTCTGGAATAGCTCATTTAAGCTTTTTCTCCCCAAAGCATGTTTCTAATTCCGCGTCCAGAATTTCAAGATGCTTTTCTTTCTGTTTGCATAGGCTTCCCTTATTTAGGGACTTATAAAGCTACTTTATGCTTTTCCCAGCTTTTTACCTCTTCCCAACTACTCTCCACCTCATTGGGGAAACTAGATTTTTCCTCAAAAATCTAATTTGGAAATAAATTCTTTCAAGGATTTTTGAAAGATTTTTGGGGAAATATTAGCCTCTATCCATACCTCATGGATTTGGAAAGTGATCTCATAATTCTCATTTGGTCAATATGCACAGAATTATTTTATTTATTTTTCATAATTAAATACTTAAGTACATCCATAAAATACTTATCCATTGGGGTCCACTCCCTTTTGGATTTAAAGTTCAAATGTCTAACTTGAAAGAAACATAAAGCTAGGGGTGTTACAAGTTGGGAGGAATATTCTTTCCCCTCTGACTTTGTGGCTAGATTGAATAAGTAAAGGAAGGAAAAAAAATAAGTTTTGAACAAGTTTGTTTACTTGTTGGGTAGTAATTTAGAAATTGTCATATATTTTATCGAGCTACGAAATGGTTCAGGAAATTAGAAATTATGTAATTTTTCTTTGATAAAATAATGCTTTTCATAAAGGAAAAATGTTATGCAAACTGGAGGTAAGCAATTATCATTGGGGTTATTGTACAGTATTATGACATTGTCACTACATTTGAATTGTTACTTATTTTCCCTAGGGTTAATATCTGAAATATAAGAGGGGTACTAATAATAATGCAAACTGGATGTAAACTTGTGAGAGACTTCTATTATATTCCAAGCCAATTTCAGAAAGTCGATAGCCTAGATTCATTCCCTATCTCCCTAAAGTGTCATTCCATAAGGAAATTATTATTATTGGAAAATATTGAGTAGACATAATAAATCCATTCAATACTTCAGCGAACCTTAATACTGGAGGTTAATAATCTTAAAGATAATTGTACAGGAAAATAAAACGAATTAATAATTCATAATCCCCAAATTGGGACATAATTAACTCCAACAAGGTGGAAATTGTTGAATGTAATTGAAATCATGGCATAAGTTATGTAAATCACTAGAATTAATAGCTATCATGTCTCCAAGTTTATATATATATATATATATATATATATATATATATATATATATATATATCATCTACTTACTTGGTTTAATGGTCATCATCCCTCTTTTATCATCTTAATTAAAAAACATTTCTACTATGGTTACAATGTTCCTCTAATTAAAACCCTTATCTCTAGCTAAGACTCTTAGTTACCTTGTCTTAGAAGGTTGGTTCCTTATTAGTTGAAGGGTCCTTGCCATTTATTTAGTTACACTACCTTGTTATACGTTAACATTGCTAACCTATCCTTTATATATAACAACCTACATTGTAACCTTTACTTACCTCTTCCTACATTTTTATTATTTACATACATTACCATTTTTATTTCCTAACCTATACTCTACACCTAATGCTAATGATGAATTCACCTAGACTTTAGTTATAGTATATTGTTAATACCCCTACTCCCATATCAACGTAGATATGGTCTATCATGACCTTAACACCCATACTAACTATATGTATCGTCCTTCTAAAGTTAGTACAAATATTTTAATATGGTTTTGAAACAAGGGTATCGCAACCCTCACATCACCCCATTCACACTTAATGTACACGAACCTACCTGATGACTTGTCCCACTCAGTAGTTGCCCGATGGTAGGGTCAATGTGCCCTCACATGGCCTTCACCATTTTCAAGGCCATAGATGGACGGTTGTAATCATGCGTGGATAGATATATGAGTCAAAGTCTTTTCAAAAACCCTAAGGGTGTAATCCACCATACTTTGCCTCATTTCAACATTTTTCTACATGTTTTGCAGTCGTCTGGCCTGAGGGAGCTATGCCTTAATATCTCGACCTGTAACTCGAATTTTTAGTGCCACTATGGTGCGCTCCTTCTTTGCAAAATGGACCTCCACTGTTCGAATGCTAGCTATGGACAAATTTTGGTTCTATGTCGCCACGATATCAAATGTAAGGGGTTTCAAAATATTTTTACTACATTTTCTCACTAGCACGATGGTATATCTGATTTGGTCTTTAATATTCATGATTGAGTTATAATTTCACTTTTGTTTGTGCGTAGTTAACACCTAGTGTGGCCAGACTCGACTTTAGCCACAAGTAACCTCTTCTCTGTATTTTCCCTTGTATTATTTTTTTGAATTTAATTATTCTAAAAATACCCATCTAACTGTGGGTTTTTTCCTCTTAGCGAGGGGGAGCCCTCTGTCTCCAATGCGTATACATTTATGGCACAACTCTATTCCTCTTATCACAATGTTTCTATGGCACACATTCTAAATTCAACTGGCAGCCCTATGGCCTTTTTCTCCTCTCAATAGGTAAGTGGTTCGTAACACATTCCCATTTCAAGGTTTACTTTGTTTACATAGTATTTAGCGTTCAATATCACACCTTCGATATGTATACCTATTTGTGTTGACTATGAGTCCTTATTCCTAGTTTAAATTTTGAGTTTATAATATCTATGTCATCTAATATTCTAGCTTAGGTTTTTGATATGTTTACCATACACAGAGGTTTCTGTGTTTTGCGTTACGCATTGATTTTGTTAAATGGTATATTGAGTTATAAATTGAACCTCATATTCGATCTCTCATTCGATTATTATCTATCTGATATGATAGCTAAGGAAATAGAATCCTCTGTGCTATATCGAACTTATGTAACTTCTGATACAATTCTAGAATGAGAATAGTTATTAAATATTTAGGTTTATGACTACATTTGGCATTTCATATTTCATTGTATTGGAACATTTCTGCCATGCCTTTTTAAGTTTGATTTCTTGTTGTGTGGGTAAGCTAACTAGAGTGTAGGCTGATCCACTCATTGACCTTTAGGTTATGGGTTTAATGATGTGATTAACATATGTTGTATCCACGTAACTCTGTCCCATTTAGTTCTCTATTTATTGGGTGTAATATTTAGCTTGTTGTTTTCTTCAGTTACTTGTGTTGCTCAAGGAAATGTGATTCCTTTGTTTAGTATAGTTTTGGTTTTACATTATGCTATTTTGTTTTGTACATAGTGATAATGGAAATCGAACTCTCCATGATAGGAATTAAAATTTCTCTGCTTTGCTCATATCATTTATGGGTTTATTAATTTTGTCTTGTTCATAGTTT
This sequence comes from Pinus albicaulis, assembly GCA_034641835.2. Classification (NCBI taxonomy): domain Eukaryota; kingdom Viridiplantae; phylum Streptophyta; class Pinopsida; order Pinales; family Pinaceae; genus Pinus; species Pinus albicaulis. Next base: position 1,161,766,151 of record CM076570.1, on the reverse strand, counting down.
GAGAGCATCTGGGTATATGTGTTTACTTCTATGTTACTCATATTCTTCTGAGTTAATACTCTGTGGTATTATGCAAACACACTTCACCCATTATTTCATTCAGTAACGAGTATTTATTTTGTATTTAGTCATTGAATTTTTATTGCAATATGGGTTTTGCATCCTTGTACTATTCATGGCGGTTGCGTAAGAAACTACTAGGTTTATTTTACCTTCAATTTTCTTAAGAAGGATGCGTATTCTCTCTAGGGTTCCTCCCCTTAATATTTATACGCAATTCTACCACACATTTTATGTTTCCCCCTTCTAGGTTTTTCAAAGCCCTTATACCGCTACTCTATTTATTGTTTTGGTTAATGTTGTATATTTAATTTTATTTATAATTTCCCCTTTTGTATAATCTTTCATTTTTATGATCCGAGTTTGATAATATGGATTGTCACCACCCAGTTTTAATCCTCTAGCCAAACCCAAAACTTTGTTGAAGGAGATGGTGATGGAAACCTATCATCTTTAGATTGGTTTAAATACTTTATGTTATTATTAAATTCCTCATTTCTTATTTTCTTTTATACATGGTGAAACACTTACAACATCCTATGATTTGTATGCACATGTGGAGAATTTAATGGCATGACAGCATGCTCAGATAAGACATGTCTCTATCTTTAGAAAAATAATAATTTTTATTTATTAGTATATTGGATTATCTCTAATTCCTACCTTCCTATTCTCTTGTAGTTATGGTGTCTGAATTTTTTTTGGTTTGCATGATGCTACAATTTTCCTCACTACCCATGCTTACTAATTGTATTCTCTCTCAGGTCGGTAGCATGTTGTTCTGCCATCGCCCTCCTTCTTGCACATAACTTAGACAAGTGTTATTAGAGTTTATATTTCAGTCACATTCTTGGCCTTTGACAGTTAATGAGTTGATGTAATGTTTTTTCTTTTTAATTTAGTCATATACATATGATTGTGAAATACTCAAGGATTATTGTACTAGACAGTTTATCTATTTTTATAATTCAAATTTTGGAATACTTTTTCCTGATCATATATATGTAATTTATCTGAATTTTAGATTTTATAGTGAATTTGTCAATTCTGAATCCTTTCATATGTTACATCTATATCTCCATAATTCTCTTGTTTTAATAATTGTTTACTTGGCTAGTTTGCTAGCAATTGTTTCATGTATCTATAATTTATACCTAAATGTATTTGTAATTTCCATTTTTTATCTCTCATTCTATCATTAGATACATGATGTATTATTTACTTTACTTTGTTTGAGTGGCTAGAATTTACAAGTTATTTATTATTTATCTTAATTTTCCACATTTAAGTACACATTATTTACTATCTAATCGCAACCCTTTTGGGTTTACAAGTAACCATGTTGTATTTGTATCCACCTTCAGTTTTTCGTACAAAATGAAGTATTGATATTGATTTTAACACAATATTGGCACTGTAAAATACTCAATATCATCACTGTATAATACACATATTTGACAATGTAAAATATAAAAACTATATACTATACAATACACATTACTAACACTATATATATTTTTTACCAAGCATATACAACTAGCTTGTACCATGATTCCAACATGGTTGAACATAACATTAATCCATCATTTACACGGCACAATTTTGTCCATTAAATTAGACAAGCTTTTTTTCTAGCCCTTACTAATACATAAGAAAATATATAAAATTTCGATGTGCTGCATACCAATTTTTAAAGACGAATTTTCCTCACAAACACGAGCTTCTCTTGGGATCTCTCCCTCGAGTAGAGATCAATATTCTCTAGTGTTGAAAACCTCTTGTCACACTAGTGATGGCACTTTTAAGCCCACTTTTCCTCAAAAAGTTTCCATTATTATGGACTGCTATTTGCCATAGCCTAGTCTTTACTTTTTTTTTCCACAAAATTTTGCTTTAAAACTCACTTTTCCTCAACGCAAGTTTTCTTACCACTTCCCAGTAACTTTCCTCTTTACTGGGGATTTTCTTAAATATTTTTCTCCCATCTAATATGATATCTTTATTTTTCTCCAAAGGATTTTTTCTCTAGAATTTTTGGGAAAGTATGAAATTCTATCCTATCCTCATGGATAAGAATTTCCAGATCTCAATTACTCTTGTATTTACAAAATTGAGATAATTTTCATAAATAATTATTAATTAAAATATTTATCTCAACAACATAATTTTTCCATAGGTTCACCTAGACCTTGGTGTTATTTACTTAACATAAAATTTGTAAATCAGGGGTATTATATAGTCCCCCATAAATAAAAAACACCTTCCTCGGTGTTAGTAGATAACTCTTGTTATTCTTTGAACAAAGTTAGAAACACTTCTTTCAAATTTTCTTCCAACTCCCATGTAGCTTCTTCAAGTGTAAAGTGCTTCCACTACACTTTTACCTGAGCTATTGTTCTATTCTGGAGCACGGTGTCTTTCGGTTCCAATATATGAAGTGGTTCTACAAGAAAGTCCCCTTCTATTTCCACTCGTTTCAAATTCCACTCAACTACATGAGAGGGATCATGAACATATGTTTTAAATAATGACACATGAAAAAAATTATGAACTATAACATGACTAAGTAGAGCCAATTTATAAGCTGCTGGGCCCACTTGTTCCAAAACCTTAAAGGGAACACAATATCGTTCTGCTAACTTAGCACAATTTTCAGTGTGTAGGGTCCTCTTGTGAGGTTTGATCCTCAAGTACACATGATCCCCAAACTTAAATTTTTTGTGTATTCTTTTCTTATCTTCATAACTCTTCTAGCAGTATTGAGTTGCTTTGATGTTATAATGAATTTTCCTTAATATTTGTTCCATTTCATGTAATCCCTCAGGTCCAAACACCATTTTGTTCTTTGGTTAGCTCCAGATAAGTGGATTATGGAATTTCCTACCATATAAAGCCTCAAACAGACTCATATTAATAGATGTTTGATAAGTATTGCTATAATAAAATTATACTTATTTTTGTATTCTTCTCAAATACACAAAGTATACTGAGATTCCAAGATTTAAAAATATTTCATTTCTTTCAACTGAATATACAAAGATATTTGTGGCTTATATCTTTTTTGTAGTTTGGTTTTTAAGAAATTTTGTATTTTTAATTTTGTGGAGACATAGAATCCTATTCTTTCAAGAAATGGAATTTATTTTCCTACAACCACTATCCAAGCCTCTGCCTCACCTCCCCATCCCGCACGCGGTGGCGATAGTGTCGAGTTTAAAATTTGAATTGGTTGTTTATTCATGCCCATGTTATGAGAGTCCGAATACAATTTCCATGGAAGAGTCCAAATACAGTTTCAACAAAATTCGCCTGCACACACCCCTGGAAGCCCTCAACATAACGTGCTAAAAATCCCCTCAATTCTCATTACAATTTTTCTGGTAACATTTTTCTTCGCTCCTTTAATCTTGTACAAAGGAATGTTTCTTCAGCAGTGGATGTTTCTTCAGTTTATTTCTGATATTTTTCTTTATGAGTACGTTAATCATGTTTCATGGATTGTTTCAAGCCTCCTTGATCTGAATATTGGCTTCCTAACATAGAGCATGACCCCTAGTCCTCTAGCAACCCAGTCGAGGATTTTCTTTTTGGAATCTCTAGCTATATTGGCATCTTGTGGATCTCATGGCCCAAAATCTCACCCATTTCAAACACTAAATAGATTTGACCCATCTCCAATTCCTCCTTTGGATCAAAAAACACCATGTAACGACCAACGCACAAAGAATATGAATCGTAGGGGAAGTGGTCCATTCATCATCTGCTACATTTTCAAGTTTATACAAATTATTAACCTAGATGCCTTAAAAAACCCACCATGGATAATTAGTAATCATACATAAAGAACATAAAGAATAATTTAACATTAAAAAGAACCTACAAAAAATAATTTAATGGAAGTAATAATTTTTTTCCTCTAGGCACTGGAAAATCATTTTCCAGTGCCTACAGGACAACTTTATATGCATTCCTCTATTCTGTTCAAAAAATTACAGGTGTTATTTTGTTTTGTTTTGTTGTGTTCTTAGAATTGAGATGACAGCTCGCCTAATCTCAAGAAAATCAAATATTTTACATAACATAGATGGAAGCTAACCTCATATTTCAATACTCATGAACAAAGATCTATTTTAACTTTCGGTATATGTTACATTTTGAAAGGTTCAAATATTTTTTCAATTCTAGATGTCATTAAAATGGTAACTTAACTTAATGCCAAATGATGCATAGATCCATTTTTAATTTGGGACTTTTGATATCAGTTTTTCTTTTAAGTTTATAATATTTGTTAAGTACATATTCAATATTTTTTTCCCTACTTGTGTCCTGTCGATGATTTACACCAATTCCTTTATTAGTTGACTCTAGAAAAAGGTCTTGTTTCTAGGTTTATTTTAGTATTTTACTGAATATTGGAGTTTTGAGAATATGGAGGATATTTCCTTTAGTTCTCTTGTAATGTGAAGTTTTAGATGTCAACTATCATGATCTTTGAAAATTTTCAGGAATGTCTACTGTCAACTGTCCTCATATTTGAAGCTTTCTAACCACACTAGTAGCTACCACTAGTATACATTCATCATCTTCTACATTTTCAAATTTATACAAATTACTAACCTTGATGCCTTAAACAACCAACCATTGATAATTAGTAATTATACATAAAGAACTTAAAGAATACTTTAGCATTAAAAAGAACCTAAAAGAAATAATTTAATGGAAGCATTACATTTTTTCCTTTAGGCGCTAGAAAATCATTTTCCAGCGCCTATAGGAAAAAAATTATATGCATTCCTCTGTTCTTCTCGAAAAAATCCAGTTGTTCCTTTGTTCTATTTTGTTCTATTCTTATAACTAAGATGACAACTGGCTTGATCTCAACAATATGAAATCATTTACATAACTTAGATGGCAGCTGACCTCATCTTTCAATATTGATGCACAAAGATTTATTTTAACTTTCGGTATATGTTATGTTTTGGAAGGGTCAATTATGTTTTTAATTATAGATGCCATCAAAATGGTAACTTAACTTAATGCCAAATGATGCATAGATCCATTTTTAATTTGGTATTTTTGATATTAGAATTTTTTTTAATTTGATAATATTTGTTAACTAAAAATTTGGTTTTTTCCCCTGCTTGTGGCTTGTCGATGATTTACAACAATTTCTTTATTAGTGGATTGTAGAAAAGGTCTTTTTTCTAGGCTTAGTGCAATTTTTTACTGAATCTGAAGGAAAATTGGAGTTTTGAGAAGATGTAGGATATTTCATCCAGTTCTCTTGTCATGTGAAGTTTTAGATGTCAATTGTCTTCATATTTGAAAATTTTCAAGCATGTCAACTATCAATTGTCCTCATATTTTTAGCTTTCCAATCATACTGGTAGCTGCCACTAGTATACATTCATCATTTTATACATTTTCAAGTTTATACAAATTACTAACACTGATGCCTTAAACAACCCACCATTGCTAATTAGAAATAATACATAAGGAACTTAAGGAATACTTTAGCATTAAATAGAAACTACATAAAATAATTTAATGGAAGCATTAAATTTGTTCCTGTAGGCACTAGAAAATCATTTTCTAGAGGCTACAGGAAAACATTTATATACATTCCTCTGTTATGATCGAAAATCTCCAGATGTTCCTCTGAACTCGGACGAAAACTCTCTTGATCTCAAGGATATAAAATCCTTTACATAACTTAGATGGATGCTTACCTGATATTTCAATACTGATGCACAAATATATTTTTTTAACTTTCAATATATGTTATGTTTTGAAAGGGTCAATTCTATTTTTCAAGTCTTTTTCCAAGGCATCCAGCAAAAGGGTTATTTCCATGAGTGGAGTAAAATTTGAATTTAAATTTGAGTTTCTTTGGAATTACTTCTCCTGTACACTTTTTCCTACAACCCTTATCTAGATGTCCACTTAATATGACAAAATTATTGCATTTTACATGCTTGTGAGATTGTAATTTCCAATACTAACAAAATTCTCAATTCATTGATGTTTTGCATTTGATATCCTTTATATCTCTTTGGATGTATTGGACTCTATGGGAGGATTATAATTTTATATTCCTTCTCATATTTGGACCCACCATCTACTAGTTTCTCAATGACATCAGTTATCCTGTTGAAATCTGCCAACATGCTCTCTCCTATCATTTTTACTTGATAAATTAAAGGGTCATCTATGTTATCATAGAAAGTTTTCAATTCGTGATATGATTCTTTTCCCTTTTACTTGATCTACTATTAGATTTTCCATATTCAATACAATAGTTAAATGCACCTTTCACTTCTTAACCTTCCAGTTTGTACAACATCTTGTGGTTTCATAAACTTAAAGCATCACTTCCATAACACTACAGCAGACTTGAATGAATTAGACGTACTTCCAACCATAGATGCTCACTCATTAAAAAATACAAAAAAAAAGATAAAAGGATAAATTTATGTTAATGTTGTTAATTTTGGTGTCACCACTATAGTGGAAGCATGCTCGGCCTATGCGCTAATATGATGCAAAAATGAAGACATGAAAAAAAAGGCATAAATAGTGAAGGACATAGTTTAAAAATGGAGAACAGTAAACACACACACTCATTTTTTATGAATTTAGAATCACGGATTTATAAATTAAGTAAATGTAACTCATTCAATCCTATATGTCATTTATTAATCATACTGGATCCTCAAATCAAATTGAATATTGAAACCTTATTACCTAGATCTAATAGAGATCTTATTTTGATTAACTAAATGAAAGAAAGAGGAAATATTCTTACAAATTCCATGAAAAGTGGATGTTATAAGTAAGAGATTCCAACATATTAGAGGGAATTTTAAAAAATACAATAAAATAAAGTCACTTGGGTTTAGGGTTGTTACAAGATATGTTGGTTCGACACCCTGGAGCTAAATGTTTAGGATTTTCCATCCATCATTTGAGAGCATCAGCAAAAGGAGAAATGATAATTTGGAATGACTAGAGTAAAAACATATGGATATCAACCACATATTGGAATGGCTAGAATCAAAAGGAAGAAGAGAATGCATTGTTAACTATTTGTGGTGACAATACAATCATTTCAACCAAAAATATTAGATGAAATCACAGATGCAATCCTCTACTTAGAATTTTGATCTCATCTGCTCAAACTTTTGATTGTTCATCATTCCAAGTATCTCATGGTTTTATTTCCCAAACAAACCTGTCTTTTCCAAACCCTGATTGGATATTTTAAGAAACCTAATTTTGATTGTATTCAAGGAAGTGAGCTGCTATGCAAAATTGGTAAAGTTAGGGAGTTCCTGTGCGCAAGGTGCCTTGTTTTATAAATTGAATTTGATATAAATGCATACCTCTCTTATATGAATTTATTTTTGTTTTATTTTCTAGGTTTTTTAAGTGCGGAAAATGGTGGAAAAGTCGACATTGTGTATCGAAGTTTACTGTCATCCAAATCCTGGACAAGCCACAGTTAAATATGTTCTTTATAATCTGGAGCGAAATGATGTCATGCTCAAAAACATAGATGTACGTGGGATGACAACTAATAATAAGCCTACTATGTTACCCTTGTTGAGGGCTTAAAAGAGGAATTTTTTTTTTTTGTCAATGATATTGTCGTTTACATGAACTCACAATTCATCTGCAATCAACTCAATGGCATCTACGAGGTTCGAAAAGATAATTTAAAACCCCTATACAAGGAAGTAATAATGTGGATCTCTCAGTTTAAAACTTTCAACATACAATAGCTTGTAGAAATTGATAGGATTTCCACTGATATATTGGTGGAAGGAATGTCAAGTGTAGATGCAGGTGTCAGAGATGACACCGAATCACGATCTATTGCAAGTGAAGTCATCAATCAGCATCATGATAAGTCTCAAATATGTGAATGCGTTATTCTTATAATTTTCCTTGGGGCTATCATGGCATGGTTATTTCACTAGAGAATAACCCACTGTAATATTTGGATGGTTCATGATATAATATATGAATCTTTTTTAGGGTATAATCATTTTCTGTCATGTTATTTTTCCATGTGTGATGAACCTTCAACCCTCAATTCATTATTGTTGTTGAAAGGTCAAATATTTTCCACTAGGCATTACATTATGCAATGTTGTCATAATGACCATGTAGGTAGTTCACCATTATTTCTGTGCATGAATATTTGGTTTTAATTTTACTTCCTTGGGATCTAATACATCATAAAGTAATATGGATATTTTTTAAAATAGTAAAAATAAAACTTAAAAACAAATTTTACACTCTATAGTAGGGTGAAAATGTGAAGTTGGGAAACACTTTTTGCCCTTTTTTGACATTGAAAATTGTAATTTTCTATGTTTTTCAACTTCAACTCCACTAAACTCATATTTTTATCGCAAATTATGCTTTGACATAAAAACAAGAATTGTAGAGAATTGTCTTAACTCCATACCGATATTTAAAAAAAAAAAAAATATTGACATATAGAGGGGTAAATTTGTTATTTACTAACTGCATATACTTGAAATTTTCAGGCAAACATAAATAGTCACTTTATTATCCTTAACTTTTTTTAGGGAAGGTTATTCATTTTTTGGAAAAAAACCATAGCATCATAATCTACATATATTGCACTAGTGCACAGACTATTTTTTGGTGATTTTTCGATCAAATCACTATTTTTTATTATTTTTTGAAATGGACAAAGACAAAAAAACAGTGATGTTTCAGTACATTTTATTATCCTTTGATTTTCTTTTCAATGTGATCGTCAATAAGAAAAATGAGAGTACCCTTTTGAAGTAGATAGGGAGAGGAAGTGCACTATGATTTTTTTGAATTTTTTGGTGTCCTCATTTGAAAGTTATTGAATTTTCATTCAGTGCAATTTTTCGAACAATGAAATTCCATAGTGACATAGTTTAGTAAAAAATTAATAAAAAAATGAATTTTTTAATGAAACTCCATAAATCTCACATCATCAAAAACTAGATTTAGAGACGAATCTAATGGTACTTGGTCCGACATATAACATTTTGTTTTTGTAGGTGTTATGTCCCTCCAAAGTTGCAGGTTTTTCAAAACTGCAGAGTTTTCTGAGTTTTTTGTTGACCAAAAACTCTCGGCCGAGAAATTTTTAAAACTCTCGGCCGAGAGTTTTAAACCAATTTATGCGCGGGAAAACTCTCGGCCGAAAGTTTTAAAAACTCTCGGCCGAGAGTTTGCGGCTGAGAGTTTGTGCAATAAAACTCTCGGCCAAGAGTTAGAAAAACTCTCGGCCGAGAGTTTTTGAATGTAAAATACTCTCGGCCGAGAGTTTGCGGCCGAGAATTTTGTGACACAACTCTCGGCCGAGAAATTTAGTTGACTTTTTTTCTCGGCCGAGAAATTAAAAAATTCTCTCGAATTCTATCTCATGCCAAAAAGTGTTTCCCAACTTCGCGTTTTCGCAAAAGAGGAATGATTATACACCCTGCTACTCAATTGGAAAATTATGTGCTTATAATTTTTATTGTCACATGATAAATACATGGAATAACAACATGGAATAAAACAAACCATGGTTAAAATATATTTTTTATGCATTAAGAAAAATCTCATTACTCAAGTACTCAATTATTGGACAGAAATATTCACGTACTCACTTATTGGACTGAAATCTTCAAGTACTAAATTATTGGACTATTGAAACACTTCATTTATATTGAAAATATGAAGTACATGTACATATTTGCAGCTTATCAGAAGCTGGAATAATTTTAATCTCTCCTAACCCTAGCTAGAAAAACCAAGAAAACCTTAACAAGAAACTCCTCCTTGCTAGGAATCACATGTAACCAAAGCTGACCACTCCACCAAGAATCCTGAACAACATAGTATCACAACTGGAATGACATTCATCACATGAATGTCAAAATTTCTGAAAATAAACAAAAAGCTACAATCTTTATCACAACTTTTTTGTGAAGCTAATTTTCATGTTCTCTCCAAGTTCTGTGATATCAATGACCCAATCATCTTTTGATCGAGGGGGGGCCATTGAAGAAGATTTTATGCATGTAACATTACAATTCATTATTCATCAGAGAAAATAACAAGATGTGATGTAATACATGCATAAGAATACAGAGTAGATAAATTACAATCTTGTCTTAAACACCTTGACTCATCTGATAAAAATAGTTATAGTGGGTTTGTCTATGTCCTCCATTTGAAATCACATTAATGGAATGTTGCGGACCTAAAAACATTCATACACTACATTAAGAACATGAAAAATAACCACTGATAAAATTTAAGAGAAAATACAATGCAATAAACATGGAAATTCACCAATTTCCATGATGTTAGTGACCCAATCTTGTTCTGGTCAAGGGGGACCCATTGAAGAACCAGCTGTGTCTGTAACATAACAACACAATTTTCATCAGAATAAATAATAACATGTGAACTAATACATGCATTAGATTACAAAGTAGATCAATTAGAAGCCTCATATTAAGCACCTTGACTCATCTGATAAAAATAATTATGGTGGGTCTATGTATGTCCCTCATCTAAAATCACATTAATGGGATGTTGTAGCCCTGCAAACATTCACACACTACAGTAAAAACATGAAAAAGAACCACCGTTAAAACTTAAGAGCAAAGACAATGCAACAAACATGGAAATTCACCAATTTATCTGATGTCAGTGACCCAATATTGTTCTTGTTGAGGGGGACCCATTGATGAACCAGCTATGTTTGTAGGATGGAAACACAATTTTCATCAGAGAAAATAATAACATGTCAAGTAATAGATGCATTAGAGTACATAGTAGATCAATCAGAAGCCTCGTCAAATGCCCCTTGAATCATCTTATTAAAAGGTTGATGGTGGTTCTATGTACGTCCTTCATCTGTAATCACATTAATGGGATGTTACAACCCTAAAAACATTCCAGCACTACATTAAGCTAAAAGATGTAGAAAATATCAAAGACATAGCAACAAACTTGGAAAATCGACAAAGCAATCTAAACATAGCAACAAAATTGAAAAATCACCAATTTGATCTAAACATACTGATATCATCTCCCCATAGAACTTACATCGAACAATAGAGGACGAATTGTTGGAGCGAGGATGACCACACTTTTTGAGCTATTGGAACTAAAATGTTCCATCTTCGGATGTAGAGACATTCAAATAAATATCCAAGGTGACACTCCTTTTGCTTCTTGTATTTTTGTTTTTTGGACTAAGGAAACTCTTCTTCCTCTTCAAGGATGACTCATAAGCACCCAAACCAAGGGTGAAGTCATAATCCATAATATGAAGATTATTAGCATCATCCAGAAATTGTTTAGCCAAATAAATCATTTTTTTGTCTTTCTCACAGTAGGAGGAATATTCTGAAACAGGTTTAGACAGCGAAACAACTCTGCTCTCAAAAAATTAAGTTCTTCAATATTGGTTTTGATAGTATCTGCATGAATATTTGGTGCCTATGTACTTATCTCCGAACGGGCATTCAAAGTATTGGGTGTGGTATGAAGATCTAATAAAGGTTCTAAATCCATTGAGGAGGAATGCAACCAATCTACTTTTATGACATGCTTGCAATTTTTTCCCCGAATAAACCATGGGAAATCCCAAGTGATAAAATTTGTGCGATGAAAAATTATAAGATATTCCTTATCGTACTATGACTCCTCACCCATAAGCATGAGATATGCTCTCATGAGGCTTGCAATCACTTTGTGGAATTATTCTAGCCTTTTCGACTGATGATTGAAGCTGCATATCTTTCTTTTGGTTGTTAAAATATCTTTCTTTTTTCAAAATTGTCTTGAATCCATAACATGGCTCAACATTTTTTAGGAGAGTGAAGAATGGCCAATAAATTATACGAGAACATTTCTTTCATCTATCACATAGAAATGTTGTCTTCAGATAACCATGGTATGATTCTACAACATTATTTGTCTCTTGGTTTGGATGAGGAAAAAATCTGCAGCCTTTAGCCCACATTCCTACATGGAAAGACTCAATTATTAAATATATGTTGTCTTTATGAAACAAAAAACATACAACACAGAAGGAATATTAAGGAAACTTGCGAATCTTGTCATCGATAACCCAATTCTTTTATAAATAGTCAAAAAGCTTCTGCTCAGTTGCATATTCGGTGAAAAATGCATTGATTGCATCATCCACTTCATGACTAGAACAATATTTCATAATATGGCCAATTTCATTGAACATCTCTTTTTATTTTTCTGAGTTGGTAACCAACCGATTAACATTATTTAGCCATACCCTCCTTATGTGCAAAATACACAAGATCACTTCATATTTCGTGATTCTCCTTCCACAATTAATTGATTTTAAGTGAGAAATTTTTACAACGAATGTAACTCAAAATTTCAAATAATAATATTGATGTTACCTCAAATAAATGATTTATTCCATAGAATCATCAACCATTAAGGCGTTGACCCTCCAATCAGGACAAAGTTGAAAAAACCTAAGCATGAGGCTCTCCAGTTGTAACACCTCTAATTCGTCAAATAATTTTTTTTTTCTATTATGACATTATTCTCTAAGGTTGTTAAGAGACTATTTCATTACTAATAATCTTGTCTCATTAATTATTCGTCCCCTTCGAATGAAACTTTGTCACTAATATTGACTTGTCATTTTAAGTCTCTAGTAACTTATTTTTCCATTATGACAGTATTCTACTTGTGAATATTATTTTTGTCATTGCTCTTTGTTTACTAAAACATCTATATATTATAGATCCATTGTTCTTCCACTTGTGAGTATAATAGTCCTATATATAAATTTAACCACTAATATGATACTATATAGGACTATTAAATTTCATAGTAAGGTATTACCTATTTTCATTTATTCATTCTCGTCTATTCCAACTAAACTATGAACAAATCTGTCCTGTCAAGACTTGGAATATGACCTCATTAACTTGACCAATACTTAAATCACATGTATTTTCACTGTCTGAATTTCAACTCAACGATCTGAGGGATAACCTGGGATCCCATGCCACCTGCATGGTCGAAAGGGTATTTGGTTTTAGGGTTTCTTAGTGTATAATTAACTTCATTTTTTTTGTTATTATGTTATCATTTGGACTCGCAGCTCCGATTGGTGATATGCAACCTGCCTCTGCCTCGAGTAGAGAATTTATAGCCCTCTATGGCCGGAATGGTAAACGATGTTTGCACATCGAACCTATTTTTTCCATACCGCAATAGGTTATATCTTTGATTTTCGTCATTCATTGTATTGCTTTCATTTTAGTTGTGTTTTCTTTAACAATAAATGTTTCTTCATTTTTTATTAGCATTTTACATTTCGTGCTTAATTACAGGGACATGTTCTCAAGTTCGTAATGAGTCTTAACAAATTTTGCATATTCGGTAAGTTAATTCATAAACTCATATATACTTGAATTAAGTCATTGCCGCTTCCTTTCACAGTGAATAAACCTGAGATAGGGTCAATTTACTTTACATTTTCTTGCTGCTCACAACCCTGCAGAGTTATTATGAATTTATAAGTTATTATCTCCAATGTATAGTATCATTTTGAAACTTTTGTCGAAGTGAATACTAATTTCTCATTTTTGTTTTTAAAGTAATTCAACTCGGAGCTAAACTGGTATTATGGCACAACGTCTCAATCTATGTGGCCACTGTGGTCAGAGCTTACAGTTTTTAAGGTAAGTAAACGCTCGTTTATGATTTCGCCTGCACTGGCAATATTTTTGTCCTTTTTTTTTGTAGTTAAGAACCAAAATTAAAGGTTAAATTATGTTCCTCCTTAATGTTTTTCCTAGTTATCTATTTTTTTCTTTTTGTTATCTGTACATTTCTTTCTATACACTACATGAGGTCCTTGGCCTCTTTTTTCTTCGTTGGTAGAATAGCGTAGTCATTTTTCCTTATTATAATGGTGGCTATTTTCCTTAAAGTGTCACGTCTTCTTCCCACTTATTCTTTTAACAATATATGAATTTTCCATTTTACAATATCATGACCATTATATTCAATGACTCGATATGTAATATTAACTCAAATTTCCTTATTCTTCTTTGGCTGTAGTTATCGCATGGATACTATTCCTGTCGGGTAATTATAAATTTATTTCTTATTTCACTTTTTAATTTCTCAGCATCATATTCTTTCGTATATCTAATTTCTGGCTTTTCTATCTACATGTAAGCAAAACATACCACTTCCTACTATAGTTTGGATTCACAGTCAACTCTTTTGATTTGAGTTTCCCATCGGATATAATTGGTCCTTCAAGGCTGTACAGGTTGGTCTTCACTCTTCGTGGGAGAGTCGACATCCATATCATGCCCACATATTTTTCAATTTCCTATTTTTCTTCCATAAGGAACTTAGTTCCTGGAAATATATACTATAATTAATCATAGTCTTAGTTATAACAACATACTCTAAGAAATTCTTAGTTGGTATTTATCACTGTAATATACTTGAATTGTGGTTACTATATTCTTTTGTTTATATATAGGATTTTTTCAAGGTACATACATATGTATATACCAGATTACTTTTCTATTTATGCACTATAACATAAGTTATGCTACATTTCTACTACTATTACAGCCAGAGCTCTTTTGTTATTAAAATGCATAAATGCCTTTATTGTGTACTGTACAGTTTTATACTATTTTTACATCTCAGTTATGGTTGTCGATTATAAGAATTAAATACTCATTTTTCTACTACAGAACAATTTCAAGGAATACTTCTCAATACAACAGAGTGGTGTAGTTTACATTCTATATCATACTAATGTTTCTATATGAGTATAGATATATCATCATACCCATATATGTATATACAATTCTATTATCTTTGTTGAATTTTATAACTAGTAGGAGACGGTAAACATTTATATATATATAGACACAGTCTCTCTCTATGCAATTTTTTCATTTCATTTCCTTAAGGTATACAGCAAATTCATCTGGTGAAATTGTATCTGAATTTAAAATAGTTCAGATATGCATGTCTCTTGTCTTTCCAGTTCTAATTTACTACAACACAATTGGTTTCACAGTACATTATATCATTAGAGATAACTATCTATGTGTGCCATTTATGCACATCACTTTTTGTTTAGAATTAGTTTTTAACTTAAATTGTGCCATTTGCGAACAACATAATAATAAAAAATATTTATAGAATGGATAATTTCTTGTGAGGTGCCTAACCTTAGATATAAGCCCATTATTGGGTTGTAGACATTCTGAGAGTTGGTCCTCACAGAGCATGTATGTACAACAATATAGATTTTTCTATAGCCTCTATAATGATTTATGTTAAATGTGCAGACCTGCCAAAAGATAACTATGCTCATAACTTTCAAACTTCTAAACGCAGAGTTAAACTCAGAATTGACATATTAATATAGTTACTTTACCATTTTCGATAATTCATCACAACACTACAATTTAACTCAAAATCTATTCCAACTTAATTGTGCATACCACTTAGGTCCGACTAGTTTATTCACAACCTTAGAGCTCTTTCTCCACAACTCATCCCCGAGCAGAGATATTTTTCTCCAATGATAGACAACCCTTTGTCTATCTTGAAACAAATTATTTAAGCTTGCTTTCCCCAACATTTTTCCCTTAACTGCGTCCATTTCCCTCTGTTTCTTCTACAAAGGTACTTTTAAAGCTAGCTTTTCCACTTTTCAGCATTATTCCACCTCTTCCCAATAATTTCCTCTTTATTGGGGTAATTAGATATTTATCTCAAAATCTAATTTTAATATCTTACTTTAATCCTTGCAAGGATTTATAGAAATCTGGGAAACTCTTACAACCTTATCCATCCTCATGGATTGGGTTTCCATATCTCAAATCTCAATCTAGTCATTGCACATAATTTTCCATTTTATTTTATTAATTTAAACTTAAAAAATAAATCCACATAAATTTTTTCCATTGGGGTCCACTGTACCTTTTTTGACTTGTTCAAATGTCTACCAAAAACATAGCAAACTAGCGACATTACATATTCCCCCTCTAAAAACAAACAACATCCTCGGTGTTAAAAAAAACCAAATCACAAAATCACTGTTTAAACAGTGATGGATATTTTTCGATCATATCAGCCTCTCGCTCCAAATTAGCCTCTTCAGATCCAAAGTGCCTCCACTGCACTTTCACCCTGGCCACTATCCTATTTTGGAGCTCAATTTATTCTTGTGCCAAGATTTGAAGTGGCTCTAAAAGGAATTCCCCTTCTGGTTCCACTTTTATCAAATTCCAATCAATAACATGAGCAAGATCATGTACATATTTTTTTAATAAAAAAAAATGAAATACATCATGAACCGTAATGTGAATGGGCAAAGCCAACTTATATGTAACTGGCCCAACTCTTTCCAGTACTTCAAAAGGTCCGTAGTAACGTGGAGCTATTTTTGCACAACTTCCAGTGTGCAAAGTACTCTTCTTAGGATTAATCCTTAGATACACATGATCACCCACACTAAATTCTCGGTGAGTTCTCTTTTTTTTTGCATAAATTTTATGCCTGTCCTGTGCCATTTTGATGTTTTGCTGAATTTTCTTCACAACTTTTTCCATTTCTTGCAAGGCTTCTGGTCCAACTATTAGTTTATCTTCAGGTTGACTCCAACATAGAGGGGTATGGCACTTTCTGCCATAAAGTGCTTCAAAAGGGCTCATTTTTATGGAAGCTTGGTAGCTATTGTTGTAGGAAAATTCTATCAAGTGTAGAAAGTCCTCCCATTTTGTTGGCCTATTCATAACATACATCCTTACCAAATCCACTAAAATTTGGTTTTTTTTTTTCCTATTTGGCCATCAGTTTGGGGATGGTAAGGGGTACTAAAATTTAAATTGGTACCCATGCCTCCAAAAAAACTCCAAAAATCTACAGTGAACTTTGCATCTCTATCTGAAATGATCATCTTAGGAATACCATGCAATTTTACAATCTCCTTCATAAATACATTTTCTACTTGAGTTATACCAAAGGTAGACTATACAGGTATAAAGTGAGCATCTTCAGTCAAAGTATACACTACAACCATGATAGATTCTTGTTGGTATTTCGTCCTTTGTAAACCAGTAATAAAGTCCATGGAAACAGTCTCCCACTTCCATTTTTGGATGGGTAAAGGATTCAGCAACCCAGCTGGATGTTGATCTTAAACCTTTACCTGTTGACATTCTATACATCTAGCCAAGTAATTTTCCACATCCTCTTTCATTCCAAGCTATAACATATTCTTTCTTAGAGCTGAAAATAATTTTTGGGTCCAACGTAGGGTCTTTTATGGTACTCATCCATAATCTCTTTCTTTAAATACTCTACTTCGGGAATGTATAATCTATCTTTATAACAAATTAATCCTCCTTGGTTCTATTTATACCCTTCCATCTCTTTTTTCAGCATTTGGGACTGAATATTTTCATAGTTTTGGTCTTGTCTTACCACTTCTTATATTATTCCTTCTATGTCAAGGTTGGCACTACTCCCAACATTACTCACACTTTTCCAAGCATTTCTGCTTAATGCATCTACAATCTTGTTTTCCTTCCCCTTAATATGTTTGATCTCCATGTCAAACTCACTAAAGAAGGACAACCACCCAGCTTACCTAGCATTCAAATCAGTTTGGGTGAAGAAATACTTTAGGCTGATGTGATTTGTCATCAACAAAAACTTTTTCCCCAAAAGGTAATGTTTCCACATCTTTAGAGCGTGTATAATAGCAGCCAGTTCTAAATCATAAACACTATAATTCTATTCATGTTTCTTGAGTTTGCTTGATTCATAGGATATAACAAAATTTTCTTTTACTAGCACTCCTCCTAATCCTTCTCCACAAGCATATGTACACACTACAAACTCCTGATCTGGATCAACAATTTTTAAAATAGGTGTTGTTGTAAGTTTTAGTTTTAGCTCATCAAAGTTGTTTTGACATTTTTCAGTTCATTCAAACTTAACTCCTTTCCTTTGTAGGGATGTAATTGGGTAATCTAAGGATGAAAATATCTCCACAAACCTCCTATAGGATCCTGTAATTCCCATGAAGGATCTTACAACAGACATATCTGTAGGTACATACCACTCTCTTATTTCTTTTATCGTTTTCAGGTCTACTGCCAACCATTTTCTGAAATTCTATGACCTAGGTATTGAATTTTATCTTTGAAAAATTCGCATTTACTAAACTTAGCATATAGTTTTTTTTCTTTGAGTGTTTGTAAAACGATTCTAAGGTGTTCCTTATGCTCCGCTTCATTTTTAGAATAAATCAAAATGTCATCAATCAAAACTAGTACAAATTTTTCCAAGTATTTATTTAAGACATTGTTCATTAAGCACATAAAATTAGCAGGTGAATTAGTCAACCCAAATGGTTGGACCACAAACTCATAATGTCCATACATGGTTCTAAAATCAGTTTTACTTATATCTTCATCCTTAATTCTTAATTAATGGTAGCCTATCCTTAGATCAATTTTCGAAAATATTGTTGCTCCTCTAACATGGTCAAAGAGGTCATCTATCCTAGGTAAAAGATATATGTTCTTGATTTTCAGCTTGTTCAATTAACAATAGTCTATACACATTTTGAAGGTACCGTCTTTCTTTTTCACAAACATCACCAATGCTCCCCATGGGGATACACTTGTTCTAATGTAACATTTTTCCATCAACTCTTGTAGATGCATTTTCAACTCCATCATTTCCGGGGTACTCATTCTGTATGGGGCTCCAGAAAATGGTGTTGCTCTTGGCACTAAGTCAATTAAGATATTAATTTCTCTTCTAGGGGGGAAATAAGGAATTTCATCCAGAAACACATCTTTAAATTATATGATAACAGGTAATGTTTCCAAAGGATTTTCTTCTGCTTGTTGTCCCAATTCTTGTACATGGACATAATACACTTGGCAACCCTTCATAGCAATTCTCTTTAATTGAAGTGTTGAAATTTCTCTCACAGATATGGTTTGGGTTTTCCTTTTACTATGAAAGGTTTTCCCTCCATATCTATGAAATGTATTGTATTATCTAAGCAATTTAGCATGGTTTTCTGCTTCTCTAACCAGTCCATTCCTACCAGTACATCATAATACCCTAAAGGAAGAATATTTAGATTTAATTCAATTTGGTATCCATTCAGGTTTGTGGACGTTTGGGGTAACTTACGAGTGACTTTCCTTTTTGTACCAGTGGCCAATTGAACTAACCATGACTATTGAAATTTTTATGACTTTAAGTTACATTTTTCTACCATTTGAGGACTGGTATAACTTAAATATGCACCTGGATCTATTAAAACAGAAACAGGTTGGTCAACAATCATACCTTCTACTTCAACCATAGTGGACTCGTGTTCTACTTGAAAATATTCCAGAGCGGCACTAATTTTGTGGATTTTTCTCGCCACACCACTAACAGTCATTTCTTCTCTCAGTACTTGTATAAGCTGAATGTTTCGATGTGGACAGCCCCTTAATAAATGAGGTTCTCCACAACCCCAGCACTTTAAAGGTTCTTTCATTTTAACAGTCTCCTCTCTTTTATTTTTTCCATTCATCTGTTTGGACCCTGTTTGTGATTGAGCAATTTGATTTTCTCCCATTTTTCTGAACTTCTTCCTTTTGTTATTTCTCCCAAAACTCTTCAGATATGATAGTTTTGTTTTCTTTCCACTGGATTCACCCTTCTCTTTGTTTTTCCAATTCTTGGCTTGTTCATTTTTTCCCTTGAATTGTTGATAACACAACCTTGCTTTGCACACTACCTCATCCATGGCCTTGGGATTATCAAACTCTAACTTTTCCTTGGATATAGTAGGTAGAAAATTTAGGAAACGTTGTAACTTTTCCTTCTCTTCCCTTATATAAGGTACATAGCATAACAGATTGGTGAATTTGGTTAGAAACTCAGCAATAGTAAGCTGCCCCAATCAAAGTTCGTGAAACTCTTTGGCTGTATCATCATAATAACGTTCATTTAGGTATCAATATTTGAACTTGACTTGGAAATCCTCCCAAGTAACAGTTCTCTCATCAATGACATGGACCATCTTGGTTTCTTCCCACCACAAGGTATCTTTACCTTGCAACTGATAGATCACCAACTTCGCTCTCAATTTGCTTTCATATTCATAAACCTGAAAGTACTTTATCATGTTCAAAAGCCATGATTCAACATCTTCCTCTTTATCTCCATCATAGGAGGGAGGTTTGATTTTCAGGAATTCACCCTGCAATTCTTTGTTCCTCCTAGACTACTGTCTAGAGGCATCATCTTCCTCAAAATATTTTGAGTGATTTACCCTTCCCTTTCTCTTCCTTCCGAAATCTTCACCTTCTTGACTATTTTGAGAGGTCAATTCTCTTATTAATCTATCTTTCTCTTCACTCGCTAAATATATCCTTTCATTGTGGCTTTTTAGCTGCGCCATTTCTCTTTGCATTAGATGCAGCATAGCCATCAATGGAGCATTTGGATCTCGCGTATTTTCTCCACCACCCAGATCCACATACAGCTCACCCCCTTCACTCATGGTTCGCAGCTGTATACTTCAGCACTATTTCACTATACATAAAATTAAACATTAGTGCAAAACTTAAATTCAAAAAAAAAAATTACAGCAACATAATTTTTTTGGTGTGAGCACATATTTTGCCCATTGTTTTAACTTGGACTTTGATACCATTTGTAACACCTCTCATTTGAATTTTTTCTTTTTATTACTAAGAGACTATTTCATTACTAATAAGCTCGTCTCATTAAGTATTCGTCGCCTTCTAACGAAACTTTGTCACTAATATTGACTTGTCATTTTAAGTCTCTAGTAACTTATCTTTCCATTATGACAGTATTCTACTCGTGAATATTATTTTTTTCATTGGTATGTGTTTACTAAAACATCTATATATATTATATATCCACCCTTATTCTACTTTTCAGTATAATATTCCTATATATAAAACCACTAATATGATACTTAGAACGGTATATATAACTATTCTCGTGTACGAATTTCTCTTTATCTTTATTCCTAGGCATAGACTTACATGTCCACCCCAATGAAATTGAACAAAGGGATTTTAATTTTCGTTGTCATCTACCCTTAAAATATCATGTCTCTATCCATAGTTTTAACGAACTGAGTACGTTCGACTTTGATCCTTAATATTGCTTATGTTTTGGCTTTCATCCAAAACCTTTAATATATGTGTATTCAATTTTCCCTTTACCCATATACGAAGTACTTTAATATATATCCCACTTGATTAACTTTAATGACCTTTGGATAAATAACGTATTGTTTAAAACCATGGGTCCATTCGAATTTCTGTCAAATTCCCTTATGTGGAATAACACTAACTATGGACTACAGACATCCATCTGTCGAAGTGACATTTAAGTGAATATTTTGATGTGATTTGGTTCGACCGTCAACATACTTACCATTAATTCCACCATCAAAATTTATACTATTTAAATTTCACAGTATGGTATGCTACCTATTTTCATTTATTCATTATGGTATCTTCCAACTAAACTATGAACAACTTTGTCCTGCCAAGACTTGGAATACAACCTCATTAACTTGACCAGTACTTAAATCACATGGCTTTTCCCTGTCTGAATTTCAACACAGTGATCTAAGGGATAACACCTGATCCCATGCCACATGGACGGCTGAAAGGGTTTTTGGTTTTAGGGTTTCTCAATGTATAACTGCCTTCATTTTTTTTGTTACTGTGTTTTCATTTAGACTCTCAGCTCCGGTTGGTGCTATGCAACCTGCCTAAGCTTCGAGTAGATAATTTATAACCCTCTCTGGCCAGAATGGTAAACGACATTTGCACATTGAACCCAATTTTTCCATACCTCAATAGGTTATTCTTCGGTTTTCTTCATTCATTGTATTGCTTTCATTTTAGTTGCGTTTTATTTTACAGTAAATGTTTCTTTAGTTTGTATTAGAATTTTATGTTTCATGCTTAATTACAGGGACATGTTCTCGATTTCCTAATAAGCCTTAACAAATTCTGTGTATTGGGTAAGTTAATTCATAAACTCATATATGCTTTAATTAAGTCATGTCATCTCCTTTATGTGAAGAAACTTGAATCAAGGTTTAGTGACTATATGGCATGCATTCTTCGTTACTTATTTTGATAGGTGTTCTCATGAATAAACCTGAGACAGAGTCAGTTTACTTGACATTTTCTCACCACTCATAGCCCTGCAGAGTTATTACGAATTTATAAGTTATTATCTCCAAGGTATAGTATCATTTTGAAACTTTTGTTAGAGTGAATACTAATTTCTCATTTTTTTTTTTAAAGTAATGCAACTCAGAGCTAAACTAGTATTATGGCACATCATCTCAATTTATGCAGCCACCGTGATCAGAGCTTACATCTTTTTATGTAAGTAAAACCTTTTTTACGATTTCCTTTGCACTAGCAATATTTCTGTCCTTTTTTTTTTTAGTTAAGAACAAAAAATTAAAGGTTAAATTATGTTCCTCCTTAATGTTTTTCCCAATTATCTATTTTGTTCTTTTCGTTATATGTACATTTCTTTCTGTACACTACACGGGGCCATTCGCCTCTTTTTTCTCAGTTGGAAGAATATCATAGTCATTTCTCTTTATTATAATGGTGGATATTTTCGTTAAAATGTCATGTCTTCCTCCCACTTATTCTTTTAACAATATATGAATTTTCCATTTTACAATATCTTGACCATTATATTCAATGACTCGATATGTAATATTAACTCAAATTTCCTTATTCTTCATTGATTTCAGTTATCTCATGGATACTATTCCTGTCAGGTAATTATAAATCTATTTCTTATTTCACATTTTAATTTCTCATCATCATATACTTTCGTATATCTAATTTTTGGCTTTTCTATCTATAGGCAAGAAAAACACCACTTCCTACTATAGTTTGGATTCACACTCAACTCTTTTAATTTGAGTTTCCCGTCAGATATAATTGGTCCTTCATGACTGTACAGCTTGGTCTTCACTCTTCATGCAAGAGTCGGCATCCATATCATGCCCAGGTGTTTTTGAATTTCCTATTTTTCTTCCATAGGGAACTTAGTTCTTGGAAATGTATACTGTAATTAAGTGTAGTTTTAATTGTAACATCATACTATCAGAAATTCTTGGTTGGTATTTATCACTGTAATATACTTGAACTCTGGTTACTATATTCTTTTGTTTATATATAGGATTTGTTCAAGGTTCATACATATGTATATACCAGAGTACTTTTTTGTTTATGCACTATAACACAAGTTATGCTATATTTCTACTACTACTGCAACCAATTCTCTTTTGTTATTAAAATGCATAAATGCCTTTATTGTGTACTATACAGTTTTATACTATTTTTACATCTCAGTTATGGTTGCCCAATATAAGAAATAAATACTAATTTTTCTACTACACAACAATTTCAAGGAATACTTCTCAATATGATAGAGTGGTGTAGCTTACATTCTATATCATACTGTAATACTTAGTTCTAGTTAACTACTAGGGTTTTCTATCTTATATCAATTTTTAGTACAAAATTACAGTACTTTTTTATACGAGTATAGATATATTCGTATACCCATATATGTATATACAATTTTACTATCTTTGTTGAATTTTATAATTAGTTTGAGACGGTGAACAGTTATATATATATAGACAGAGTCTCTCTCTATGAAATTTGTTCATTTCTTTTCCTTAAGGTATGCAACAAATTCATCTGGTGAAATTGTATCTGAATTTAATATAGTTTAGATATATGCATGTCTCTCATCTTTCCAGTTCTAATTTATTAGAGCACAATTGATTTCACAGTACGTTATATCGTTACAGATAAGTATCTATGTGTGCCATTTCTGCACATTTCTGTTTAGAATTAATTTTTAGCTTAAACTGTGCCATTTGAAAACAACATAATAAAACAAAAAATTTACAAAATGGCTAATTTCCTGTGAGGTACCTAACCTCATATCTAAACCCATTACTGGGTTGTTGACATTCTGAGAGTTGGTCCTCATAGAGCATGTCTGTACAACAATATAGATTTTACTATAGCCTCTATAGTGATTTGTATTAAATGTATAGACCCGCCAAAAGATAACTATGCTCATAACTTTCAAACTTCTAAAAACTGAGTTAAACTGAGATTTGACATATTAACATAGTTACTTTACGAGTTTCAATAATTCATCACAACACTACAATTTAACTGAAAATCTATTCCAACTTAACTTTGCATACCACTTAGGTCTGACTAATTTCCTCCCAACTTAGAGCTCTTTCTCCACAGCTCACCCCTGAGCAAAGATCTTTTTCTCCAGAAATATACAACCCTTTGTATATCCTGAAACAACTTATTTAAGCTTGCTTTCCCCATCCTGTTTCCCTTAACTGCATCCAATTAATTCAGGATGTTGTCTTCCTATTTTCCTAGGCTTTCCCTCTGTTTCTTCCACAAAGGTACTTTTAAAGCTACATATTCCGCTTTCCAGTTTTATTCCACCTCTTCCCAATAATTTCCTCTTTATTGGGGTAATTAGATATTTATCTCTAAGTCTAATTTTAGTATCTTAATTTATTCCTTTCAAGGATTTCTCGAAGTCTGGGAAATTCTTATAACCTTATCCATCCTCATGGATTGGATTTCCAAATCTCAAATCTCAATCTAGTCATTGCACATAATTTTCCATTTTTTTTATTAATTTAAAATAAAAAAATAAATCAACATAAATTTTTCCATCAGGGTCCACTGTACCCTTTTGGACTTGTTCAAATTGCTACTAAAAACATAGTAAACTGGGGACATTACACAACCTATACTACTATATCTTGTGATGCATTACGTTACATCACCACCCATGCAACTTGTAATCCACTTTGTTTCTCATCAAACACCGCAAGAGTGTACAACTGATATTGTCATATTAAATGAAATGAAGTTAATTTTAACCAAAAAGGTTTGATTAAAGTAATCATTGGAAAAAAAACTCACCCCAAATTTGTTTGTACTGAACTTTGAGTCCATGTCGATCAAGCTGATAACTTGACCATAATTTCCAACATCCATTTTGTTTTTATTCCAACTATAAAAGATATCTCCCCACCATAGGGCTTCTGGTACAAGAAGAAATCATTTTGTCCTTTTTCATACCAAATATTCACACTCATTTCATATTTTCTATGTAATTGATAACTTTATTTCGTCAGATGATTATAGACGTTTACGTCGTCTTTTCTGCATAACTAATTTTGAGATAAATCTGGGCATCATGACTAATATTAATAATATTATATAATATTCTATCGAGGTTAAATAATTACCATCAGCCTAGTAATTATTGGTAATTAAGTTAAAACTATAGAAATATTATTGCAAAATAGAACAACCTATCGGAGTAGTTATATAAATTACAAAAAAAAAGAAAAAAAAAACATTCAACACACAGATATGAAATCATGATTAAAGTAAAAATGTAGAAGCCCTATTCCAAAATAGACAGGACTTTGAATAAATTTCCAAAAGTAATTTGAAAAATACTTTAACAATAATCGTTCAGGCGAACACACATATAAACATCTTGGTCTAGCTAATTTATGTTTTGGAGGGTTTGGAGGTTTAGGTGTTAGTCTAACTATTCTTAATTTTGGAGGTTTTTTTTAGCATATATTTTTATTAAATTTCTCTTAAATCCAAATATTTTCTTATTATTTGTTATTATTAAATTAAATTTATGAATTATTTTTTTTCCTAAGGAAAAGAGCTCACCAATAAGAAATATGTAATTAATTTGATTGAAACTTTAAATTTGATATGTTATTGGTAACTTCACAGTTTATCAATTAAGAATTTGAGATCTATTATGTGATTATTAAACTCATATGTAGTGTTTTTTTTCCAGGACATTTTGTTTGGAAGTAGAATAATTTAGAAATCATAAACATACGTGTTTTATGTGATTATGTAATGAGTAATTTAATTAATTTTTATATAATCATAATAGTTATTATTGATTTTGAAAAACTACAATTAAGAAAAAAGATGGCTCGTAGGGTTTTCGTCACCCCGACTTTCAGCTCTTCGGCCGTTGCTTCTTCCTAGTCAGCACTCGTTGCCCATGGAGGTCCTAGCTCTCCTACCAACTTGTTCCACCATGGTTCCTCCCAGGGGAAAGGTTCTAAGTGTTGCGTAGGTGACACAAACATCATTGTGGTAGTCCCGTTGTGCCTTTCCCTGGCCCTCCATGTCGATGCCTCCATCGTTCTCTTCCGCACCAAGCAGACTACGATAGCCCCTGTGGACCGTTCAGGTCCTCCTCAATGGAGTATGGCTCTCCTTCTTCTGCCGCCGGCTCAAGTTCTGGATAGATTTGGCCAGCTCCATGTTGTGAAACCAGCTCCAAAAATAGAAGAAGAGAGATATCAATGCCTTAGAAATAAGCCACTTTGAGGGGGCAACCTCCAATACATTACATGAATGAAAAATTCTTGGATGATTCAAATTACAAAACCTCCTCTCTATATATAGGAGTCCATAGGGCCACAATGTAAGGACCATAGTACTTCGGCGATAATTTATTATCCTTCGTAGCTTGCTTGAGGGACATTTGTTTGTATGGTTGTAGCTGTAAAAACACCTAGTCTCCTACATCAAAAGTTCTCTCGCTGCGATGTTGATCTACTTGTTGTTTCATTTGATTTTGTGCCAAATTCAGGTTGTCCTTTAAGAGTTGGACTTCTTCTTGATGCTCGATGTGATCTTCCATTGCTTGAACCTTCGAATTTTCTCTTAAAGATGATGTGATGGATGGTGGATGATATCCATAAAGTGCCGTAAATGGGGTCATTTTTTCTGCAGTGTGGAAGGAAGTGTTATACCACCATTCAACTAGAGGTAACCACTTGACCCATTGTGTTTTTTTATTAGATACAAAAAAACGAAGATATTGTTCCAAACATTTATTTACTATCTCAGTTTGACCATCAGATTGAGGATGATAAGATGAGCTATGAGATAATTGAGTACCCAAACAAGAAAATAACTCCGTCCAAAAATTTCCAGTAAAAATGGGATCTCTATCGCTCACTATAACCTTTGGGATTCCATGTAGCTTTTGAATTGTGTCCATAAATGTAGTATCAACTGTACTTACTTTAAATGGATGAGACAATGTATAAAAGTGTGCATACTTGGTAAGTCTATCAACTACCACCATGATGACACTCTTTCCTTCAAACTTAGGTAAAATTGTGATCAAATCCATTTTAATCTCCTCCCAATGGTGACATGGAATGGATAAAGGTTGTAGAAGACCGGGGGTCTTAATTGTCTAAACTTTATTCTACTGACAAACCAAACATTCTGCCACAAACTTTTGAATATCAGATTTAAGGCCATCCCAAAAAAATTATTTCTTCACTCTGTGGTAAGTTTTTAAAAATCCTGAGTGTCCTCCTAAAGGAGAGGTGTGCAATTCCAAAAGAATATTTTGTTTTAGTTAGGAATTCTTACAAAGATATAAGCGATCTTTGTACCATAAGGACTCATTTTTCCAACTAAATGTATCAGATGTACTAGGATCTTACTGCAAATTTTGAATGAGTGTCCACACTTCTTCTTCCTTCTTCCATTCATCTCTTTCTTTGGCTATCCAATATGGTTGGATAATAGAAATGGCACAAAGCAATGCTTCCACCTCTTCATTATTTCTTGAGAGTGCATCTGCAACAACATTTAGCTTCCCTTTTTTGTATATTATTTCAAATTCATAACCCAACATCTTTGTGACCCAATTTTGCTGATCTTCTAAATATAGTCTTTGTTCCAAAAAGTGTTTAATACTATCATGATCAGTTTTTACCTTGAAGTGTCTTCCCATTAGGTAAGTTATCCATTTCTTTAGTGCATGCACTATTGCTAACATTTCCTTCACATAAATAGGTTTCTGTAAATAATTTCCTTTGATTGGATGACTTTCAAATGTAATGGGTCTTCCTTCTTGCATTAAAACAACACCAATTCCATTTCCTGAGGCATCACATTCAACAATAAAGGTTTTTGCAAAGTCCGGCGTAGCTAAGACTGGTGCTAGGCACATTCCTCTTTAAGATTTTCAAAAGCCTTAATTGCTTTAGGAGTCCATGAAAATGCATATTTCTTCAATAATGTTGTTAGAGGTGCTGCTATTCTCCCATAATTCTTAAAAGACTTTTGATAATACCCTGTTAACCCAAGAAATCCCCGCAACTTCTTTATGGTTGTGGGGGCTTTCCATTCCTTGATGGCTTTAATTTTGTTAGGGTTTACCTTAACACCCTCTTGTACTCCAAAGAAACATTTGGATGTTTTTTCATATAATTGTTTCTCCTGCAATAGTTTGAGCACCCTGTGAACATGTTGAACATGATCCTTCCAAGACCTGTTGTAGATTAGTATATCATCAAAAAATACTAGCAAAAATTTTCTAAGGGTTTGAAAGTAGAATTCATCAACCCTTGAAATGTAGAAGGTGCATTGGTAAGGCCAAGAGGCATGACCAAAAATTCATAATGACCCTCATGAGTTTGAAATGTTGTTTTCCGAATATCTCCAGTCTTCATTCTAATTTGATGATACCCTAAACGAAGATCCAACTTGGTAAAATAAATTGCTCCATGTAATTCATCCAATAATTCATCAATCAGAGGAATGGGAAATTTGTCTTTAATGGTGAGCTTATTGAGCTCCCTAGAATCTGGACACATGCACCATGATCCATCCTTCTTATGTACCAATGCTATAGGAGTAGAGAAAGAACTTTGACTAGGTTGAATTATACCGCCTCTAACATTTCTACAATCATACGTTCAATTTCTCTCTTGTGGACATAAGGATATCTATAAGGCCGTATGTTTGGAGGAACACCTCCTCGAATCAAATGAATAGAATGATCATGATCACGAATAGGTGGGAGTCCTTTGGGAGTTTCAAAAACCTTCGAATGATTGACCAAGACTCTTTTTTGGAGATCTGCAAAAATAGATGATTTTGATGTTGCAAATTCTAGTGAGCATAATTGTGCAATTATTCCTTGTTGTTCTTTATTTAGAAGCTTTGCATGACATTAGAGCTTATTATCTTTCCTGGCTTCCCTGCAATACCCCATAATTATGCTTCCTTTCCTTCTGAAAAAAAAATTCAAGAAAAATTCTTGAAAATTAAAAGCTATTGTCCCCAAAGATTGTACCCATTATACTCCTAGTACAACATCAGCACCTCCCATAGGAATGGAAAGCATTGGACTATTCAATACATATTCCTCCATGGCTAGCTTGATATTATGGCATTTTCCAGAGCAATTTATAGTTCCTCCATTTGCAATCATCACTTGAAATTCTCGTGCTGGGTATAGGAAACAATTCAATTCCTTGGCTACCTTACAATGAATAAAATTATGGGTACTACCTTAATCAATCAACACTATTAAATTTTTCTTCTTGATATGTCCTTCTATCTTTATAGTCTGAGGAGTGGTAATTTCTGCCAATGCATTACATGATATGGTCAGATTGATTTCTTCATCTTCTTGGGTTGGTTCTTGGTGTATATCCTCTTCTTGTTCATTTTCTTCTTCCTCTTCACAATATATGTAAAACAATTTCTTCTCAGCACACTTATGACCTTTAGTGTATTTGCTATCACAACTATAGCAAAGCCTTTTTGCTCTTTTTTCTTCCAATTTTTGTGGTGTCGACCTTGTAGGTTGTGGAAATCTAGGAGTAGAAACACTTCCCTCTTTATAGAAGTGAGTGGTAGGCTTCCTTGTCGCCATAATTTTACATTCAATTTTTCTTTCCAACCCGAATGCCTTCTCCAATGAATCAGGTTCCAAAATGCGAACTTCATGTTTGATGTTATTCTTTAAAGTACCTATGAAGAGATCAATCCTGTGTTCATCTGGAATATAAGTTACCCTTATATTCAATTTTTGGAAGTCCTCAATGTGCTCCCCCATTAAACCCTTTCGTTTGAGATTTATCAATTGGCTAAAGAAGGTGTTTCTCTTTGTATCCTCATAATGTGCTATCATTTCCTCCATAAAAATTGACCAAGTGACATTTTTTTTACAGGAGCAAAGTCATTGATACCATAAAAATGTATTTTGTTCTAAATGTAAAGTTGCAATGCGTACCTTTTGTGTGTTTTGCACATTATGGAGATCAAAATATTGCTCCATTTTTAGTATCCATGTTACAGGATCCTTTCCATCAAAATTCCTCATATCCATTTTTGGAATATGGTGGTTCTTCCCGCCAACATTAGATTTTATGAAATCGTGATTAACATTTATTTTGTTATCATCATGTGTTTCCTTTACTATATTCTCACGATTAGGAAACATTTATTCTATCAACTTTTTCAAACCTTCCATGTCTTCTTTTAGATCATTCTTCATGTTTTCCATTTTCTCATCGATCTTAGCTTCCATGTCATCCATCTTAGATTCCACACCAGCTTCCATGCCATCTATCTTAGATTCTATGCCATTCTTCAAACTGTCCATCTTAGATTCCATGCCAGCTTCCATGCCATCTATCTTAGATTCCATGCCATTCTTCAAGCCATCCATCTTAGATTCCACACCTTTTTTCAAACCATCCATCTTAGTTTGCACGCCTTTATTCAAAACTTCCATGTCATTTTTTTTAACTCTTTGCGAGAGTGAATTTTTTTACGCTTGCTCTTCTAATTTTGATATGTCATGTTGCCATTCTTCGTCTTCATGAGTCATAGTAGAGCCTTCTAAAGGCTTCATGGGTGTTGAATTCTTTTCAGGGGCCATTTTATAATCCTATACTAATTTATATTCTACAATATTCCCTTGGAATCAATTCAACTTGATTCTTCAAACAAGACTTATGCAATTCAGGAAAAAAAAAATACACACCTTTTACTTTCTTTTCGGGAGCTCTATATTGAAATTGAATTATCTATATAATTGTGGATCCTCAATATCTAAAATTCAGCCTTGTAGTAGCCTTCTAAAGCTTCTTTCAAATGTCACAGGTCTGACCTGATTTGGATTCTTCAAGACAAAGATATGTCCAATCTCCCACAATGACCCAATTAAGGACTGGTTCAGTAGAGAGAAATTGTATGACTTGCCACGTCTTCCTGTTTCCTCCTTTGGCTTTGAAATTGATAGACAGGAAACTTCATTCCTTGTACTTGTAGCCAATTTTACATCATTCTGATCCGATGCTGAGAGAGAGTTATGAATCTTTTCCCACGATCACCTCTTTGAGATGAAATTTGGGAGCCTGAAAAATCACTACCTTCCACAGAGCATATCTGCAAACATGTTATGAACCAAGATCTGAAATTTGGGTAGGAGTTTCCCCAGGATTTTGGCTTCGCACCCTAAAAATTTCAGATTCTGCACCTTCATAGAATAAACGTTATAGCAAAAATCTGTGATTACCTATTTAAGTGAAATTCAGGAGCCTGCAAAAAGCCCTATATTCCACAGATCATATCTCTGAAAATGTTGCAAACAAAGCTCTGAAATATTATGAATATTTTCCTCAAGATTTCGGCTTCACACCCTCAAAATTTCAGCTTTTGAAACTTCGTAGAAAAAAAAGTTATAGAAAAAATGCCACGATGACCTGTTTGGAGTAGTGAAACCCTAGAATCCAAAGCTCTGATACCAAATGTTGTGAAAACAGCTCCAAAAACAGAAGAAAAGAGATATCAATGCCTTAGAAGTAAGCCACTTCGAGGGGCAACCTCCAATACATTACATGAATGAACAATTCTCGGATGATTCAAATTACAAAACCTCCTTTCTATATATAGGAGTCCATGGGGCCACAATGTAATCCAAGTGGGGCCACAATGTAATCCTAGCTGACCTAACAATAATAATTTAAGGGCACAGTAATAAAAATATGGCGGTTACAAGGGTACAATAATAACAATAAGGGGCTTACACTAACAAAAATAAGGGACTATACTAGTAATATAGGGACCTAACACTCCATCTCTTCTTTTGTTGCTGTTTGTGTTGGCTTTCATCTCTAGCTGCCTCATTCTCAGGAGAAAACAAGGATCTGATGGCCTTGTTGGGTGTGGGAACTGCCTTGTAGCGAAGTCTAATCCCCACCCTCAATCTGCTTCCCTACTCGGTTGTTAAAAAATCACCTAATCTTCTACCACTGGTTTTTCAGATCCAGATTGTTCTCCTCACAGGCAAAACCCTGCTTCTGTGGGTCCAATATTTGAACTTGGTGCTCCACCTCTCAAGTTCCCTTGAATTCAAGCTGGGGATCCCTTCCTCATCTCTGCGTCTCCTTCATGTAGGTAAACATCTTGTTGATTTTTTCGCTCTTTATTTTTACAATATTGGAAAGAATGCTACAGTGGTTTTGTCCCTCCATATAAGGGGCAGCGCAACTGGTCATTCCTTTGCTTCCAGAGGTTTCTCTTACAAAGAAGTAGTAAAAGCTCCACCTTCCAACCAACCTGCGTCCCCCCCCGAGACTCTTAAACCTTTCTTGGTAGACAAATCAGAAGAAGTTCTGTCTGTTGACATATACCACCTTAATCTAGAAGTACATCTCCATCTTTATTCTGAGCTTGCCCTCATCTGTAGGTTTAATGGGTTGTAGCCCCGCATTGAAGATTTGAATGCTTAAATTCATTCCACCTGGACCAAGCTCTGCAAGGTCATCCTCTACTCCAAGGGTTTCTTTATTCTAATATTTGCTGACAGTAAGGATTACCAAACTGCCCTTATAGGTGGGCCTTGGTTCAGGGGAATGGCTGGGCTTTTCCTTAACTCCCTGGTTCCATGATTTTGATCCTTCCATGGCTGTCATCACTAAACTTCCGATCTGGGTTAGACTTCCCAACTTTCCAGCTCAAATGTGGCATTGTACGGTCTTCCAAGCCATTGGTAACTCTCTAGGTTGCTTTCTTACTACAGATCCCTCAAGAGGTCTAAAGGGTCTCTACACCTATGGCAGAATTTGTGCCGAAATAGACATCATCAAAGGGTTACTGGACCAAATCATTCTCAAAGCTGGGGATTTCTCATGGGCACAGACTCTAGACTATGAGAATACAACTTTCAGGTGTCGGAATTGTCACCAAACAGGACATCTTCAGAACTCTTGCGCAATTTTTCAGGCTCGTCAGAAAAACAGCACTCGTAAATCGAAAGATAAAAGTTGGAAACATTTTGATCCACCTCCTTGGAGGATATTGATTCCTACAGCTCTCAAGAGGATGAATCAGATTCTGAGGATGAGCTTGAAACTCAAGAGCAACCGCTCTTGCCATTCAACCTCGAGAGGACCCTTGCTCCCTCGACTCTTTAGAAACGCTCGCTTGAGTCCAGCTCATCTGACTCAGATAAAGAACCTCCTTCATTGAACAAAAAAATTCTTCAGGTAGTTCCATTACAGTCGTCCCCTGATGGCTGGGTTAAAGTCACTAAGAGGAAAGGGAAGAAAATTCGTATCACGGACTCCATACTCTCGAGATAGAGCTCTTTGTCTGCCTTCTTGTTTCCTCCTACTATTTTTCTACTCCTCTTGGTGGTTTCATGCAATCGTGGTGGATCGCTGCATTCTTTAGATTCCCCCAGTTCCTTGCTGCTCTTGTTTCCCTATTTCGTGTTAAGCCTTTGTTGCGGATCTCCCGATCTGCACGCTTGAGGTCGGTGTCTCCGGTTGGCTCGTTGATCGAGCTTCCTCCCTGGTTGGAGGCCTGTGGTTTGAAGCAAGCATCTTTGACTATTCTAGCCCTGTTTTGGCTTGTCAAAGTGTTATGTTTATGTTTAATCTGTCTCCTTTCATTATGTTTGGGAACTCGAGTTTCTGGTTGTTCTGTTACCAGCATAACCTTTTGTAACACTATGTACGTTAGGTGCCCATTAATAAAACTGTTTATTTACAAAAAAAAAATAGTTATTATCAGTTTTTATATAATAATAATAGTTATTATTATTATTGGTTTTGATTTATACAAATTTATATAATTAATAATTTAATTAATTTTAAATTAATAATAATAATAACAATAAAATTTATCCATAAAATTTTGAATATCAAATCTTACTTTTTAAATTATATTTTAAAAAAAATGATAACTAATTGAATTATTCTATAGATTAAGAACTATTTATCATAAGCAAAACCATAGAAAAATGAATTTCTGACACATTAATAACTATTTGTCATAATAAAATAAAATTACAACTTTGCAATTGTGATATATGTTTAAAGATGTTAATTTTTTCATTATATATTTTATAATTCTCACACTAGCAACCCACCTCATCTTGAATCATAATGGAACTAAATAATCTTTAGAATAAATTATTGTTATTTTTTTATTAAAAAATAATAATAATAAATTTATGATTTTAATAAGTTTTAATAATTAAGTTTAATTGAAAATAATTTAGTATAGAAAACACTTAAACATATTTAATAATGATTAACTATAATGTATTTTATTTTTAATTTAACAAAATAATTAAATATATATTTTCATATTTTTATTTTAATTATTATTGGTAGTTTGTTTGTTTCAAAATGCTTAAACAATTTCGCATATTACATTGTGCAAATTAAAACCATTAAAATCATTATCATTATTATTATTATTATTATTATTATTATTATGTGAGTGAAATATTATACATTTAATAAGACATGTGACAAGATTCTTAAAAGTGAAAATTCACCCACACTTTATTATGGAGACTTTTTACATGCAAATAGGAATGTCACAATATCCACATGCTCAAAAACCATAACTCATATTGAGATGACCTTGTTCTTTTAATTCATGAGTTTAATTAAAACTACATAAGGACATAACTAATTTTAAGATAAATTTGAAACTTTGATTTGTGACTACTAAAAATACTTTGGAATATTCTCTCCAAGTTAAAACCCCACCATACATGTAATAGTTATTGATAATTAAATTAAAATTCTAAATCACTTGGCCTAATAATTAGATAGATTATAGAGGTTAACCTCCATGAAGTATTCCTAGTAGTATCAAAGGTTGAGATTTACCTCAAGAGTAGTTATGTTCTTTATACTATTTTAATTAAATTTATTAATTAAAAAATGGCATATAAAAGAACATAGTATGAAATGAGTTATTGTTCTTTCAAAATATCGTATTGATAAGCCATAATATTGTAAAAAACCTAATTTTTAGGTTAACAATCTCCATGATAAAGTTGGGGTGAACCTCGTAACTTCCTTTTTTAATGTATATATGTTTCACTCATATATTAATTCTTTCTATAATTAATAACCAACCCATTTTAAGCACATTTATAAGAACAAGTATTTTGAGTTGTAATATTATTTTATAGTACAAAACACAGAGACACACAAATTGAATTTTTCATTGTGTAGAGTGAGTTTTTATATGCATTACTTAAATTGTAATATCTAGTTGCAAAGCGTGTAAATATTTATTTATTGTAAGTAAGAAACAAAATATTTTTTTATGGGTGAGGTGAAGTTTGCATAATTATTAAAAGGAAACATTTGTTTAATATATTAAATGTATAGATGCTTTATGCACTTAGCCATAAAGTCACGTTGGGAATTAATTTTGACAAAGTTCACATTCAAAGTTGTTGGAAACACTTATGGGCAAGGCATTTACATGCCCTCACTTTTGAGAATATTGCTTCCAACATCTAGAATACCAACTGAAACATATTATCATTCTATTTGGAATACTCTCCCTTCAAACAATCAATTCCTCAAACCCCTTCACCTCCTTGTAACATCTGGTCTTCCTTCCCAGTCGTTTTTCTTAATGAGGCCTCTTCTTTTGACCCATGTGGATGTGGCATGGTTATATACCTAAGTCCCGAGAGACTCTAGAGGTTCCATTGGCACTACAGTATTGGAACTAATTCACGAAAATAACTCCTTTATCTTTGGAGGTCGTTTCCTGTGCATTTTGGCTTGAAATATCAAGTTTTTGTAGGTTTGAGTCTACGGGTGCGAGGATCAATCAATGGGCTGAAGTACTTTTTGAAATATTTTTAGCATGGAGAGGACCGTGTAGGGGTTTTTCAACGTTCATATGTTATCTGCAGAAGCTATGACATCATGGTGCATCTCATGTTTCTCTTTTCTCATTATGTCTTCTTCAGGAAAGATTTCTTTTAGTACTTAAATGTGGAATTGGTGTACTTGTTATGCTCACTTTCAAATGGAGTACAAGGTCTTGATGTGAGAGCCTTTTTCTTATTGATTTTTTTATGACTGACTATAGATTTCCATTCTTTTTAGAGTAAGAGTTATTTTCAGGAGAATGTTTCCTTCAAGGGGAAACTAGCCACTCACATTGTCAACATAATTTATGTACTCTTTATCACTTAAATCTATGGAGCGGTCTAGCTATGTTACCATATTTAGAGATATAGTTAACATGGGGTTAACTCTGTCACAAAATTCTATGTTATCTCTCTTCATGATTTCCTTTATGAATTAAATGATGAGATGTTTTGTTTTAAATTTCACATATAAACTAAATCATTATCTTCGAAGAAACCATAAAACTTGTGTTTACATAGACCCATTTTTGGTGAACCATCAATATCAATATCTAATATTCACTTTATTAGACATCGACATCATGGTTTTGGACTTTTCGCCAACCATTATTAATATCTCCGTACTGCGTAGTTTATGTTGGTTACCATTTTTGGAGTTAATATAACATCCATAGTTTTAATATTAATTTGAGTACTTATAATATTAATTTTAAGGTTGAATATTAATTTTTTGATTTATAATATTAAGTAGTGCTATATAATAGTCATTAATTATTTAATGATTATTATCTATTTTAAATTTAATCATATTAAAAATAATCATTAATTAATTATTTTAAAATTGATTAAATATAAATATTTTATTCAAATAAAATAATATATATCAGTATATAAAATATAGAAATCAACCATAACATAGTATTTTGCTGTGGTATTTAATGGTCTGTGAGTTAACATACTAAAATAAGTCATGGATAATGTGATGTTTACACCTAAAATATATTAGCGTGATATAGAAAAGAATGACACATGGGAGTTAGTGGACCTCCCACAAGGAAAATAAGTTATTGCAGTGAAATGGGTCTATAAGACCAAGAGCAACATTAAAGGAAAGATAGAAAGGCACAAAGCAAGGCTAGTTTTCCAAGGATACAAGTAGCAACAAGGAAGAGACTATGAGGAAACCTTTACACCAGTTGCAAGGATGAAGATAGAGCGGAAAATGTTGTCCATGGCAGCACAATAAAAGTGGAAATTTTATCAAATGGATATAAAGTTAGCATTCTTGAATGGAGTGTTGAAAGAGGAGGTGTATGCTGAACAAACTCCTGGCTATGAGATAGGAGGCCAAGAACACAAAGTGTGTAAGTTGAAGAAATCTCTTTTTGGGCTGAGGAAAGCACCAAGAGCATGGTACAATAGGATTGATGCTTACCTAATAGACAATGGGTTTGAAAAGTGTGATGGTGAACCCACACTCTACATCAAAGAAAATGACGATAAAATTCTTATTGTTGTTCTATATGTAGATGATTTTATTTTCACAGGAAATTATCTTTCTCTCGTTGTTGATTTTAAAGCAGTCATGAAAATTGAGTTTGAAATGAGTGACTTGGGTTTGCTGAGATATTTTTTGGGAATAGAATTAAGGCAAACATAAAAGGGGATTTTCATCTCCCAAGCCAAGTATGTTGAATAATTTTTAAAGATGTTAAATATGCAAAAAAACAAAGCAGCAACAACTCCAACTATCATGGGGTTGAGGTTGAACAAGGAAGAGTGCAGCAAGAATGTCAATCTGACGTTGTAAAAGAGCATGGTTGTCAGACTAATATATCTGACTGCAACTAGGCCTGTTATAATGTATGCAGTAAGTTTGATATCTAGATTCATGGAGACACCCA
Source organism: Pinus albicaulis (assembly GCA_034641835.2). Taxonomy (NCBI): domain Eukaryota; kingdom Viridiplantae; phylum Streptophyta; class Pinopsida; order Pinales; family Pinaceae; genus Pinus; species Pinus albicaulis. The sequence goes on along the minus strand of CM076570.1, from coordinate 1,161,727,962 downwards.
ATGAGACACATTGGAAAGCAGGTAAAAAAATATTGAGGTATGCAAATGGAACAAAGGAGTATGGTGTTCTATACTCCACATATGCTAATTTTAAGTTGATTGGTTACACTGACAGTGATTGGGCTCGAATTGTAGATGATAGAAAGAACACATCAGGGTATGTATTTCATTTGGGATCGAGAGCCATATCATGGGCTTCCAAAAAGCAGACAATAGTTTCATTATCAACAACAAGAGCTGAATATGTAACTGCAACAATAGCAGCATGCCAAGCAATTTGGATGAGAAGGATGTTGAAAGATTTATGTCATGAGAAAGACAAAGGAACCACAAATTTTAGTGATAACAACTCAGCAATATCATTTTCAAAGAATTTTGTTTCCCACAAGAGAACAAAGCATATTGATGCCAAATATCATTTTATAAAGGAATTAGTTAACAATGGTGAAATTTTTTTGCAGCACTGTAGGTCAGAGGAACAGTTTGCTGATATCCTCACAAATCCATTGGGACAAAGAAGTTTTGTTTATCTCAGAGACTGTCTGGGAATGGATGAAGGCGACAGTTATGATTAAGGGGGAGTGTTGTAATTACTCCCAACCACTGCGATGAATAAATATGGTTGTAGCCCATGTTTCATTGAATTCTCTATCCAGGGAAGGAAAAGCCTCACGCTTCAAACCCGAAGGCGTTTTCATAAAATCGATGCAAAAATCAAACAGAGTACCCACAGCCCACACTCTATGTTTATTTCTTACCTGTCGCATCGACTTACCATTTGGTGGAAAATTCGCGCTCGCAACCTTTTGTTTTACCTCTTAAGCCTTCCACCGAAATTTATTTCCCCACCGAGGCGATATCAGTAGGACCCACCACTTACCTCCACTGCATTTGCAAAACCATAAAATCCTTTGTATTCCACCATTTCCTTTATTCTATGCACTTCACACTTACTGCACCTTTTCGTATCGTCGCCCGCACTACGCAGGATTTAATTTTTAACCCTTAAGGCTTCCGCCGAAGCTAATTTTCTGCCAATGAGATCTGGCGGGATTCACCTCAAACCTTTTTCCACACATACCACCTTTTTAGTGCCCGCAACCCGCACTTCGTAAGTTATAAGTTTTAACTTTAAAAGCTACCCGCAAGCTATTTTGTTTTGTTTGTGATGCAATCGCAAAGGGGGCATGTGTCAAGCTCATGAAGATAGCGCATATTGGCACCCTCAAAGATCAGGAGTTAACAGATAAGTGCTCGAAAGTTAAATTTTTTCTTTTGCGATGCGATATGTGCCATGTCATATCACACATTGCAAATTTTTGAGTTTACTTGTAAGCACATATGGTAAATGTTACGATGGTCGATCTGTGATCTGAAATGGAGTGGAAAATTCGAATAAAACTTCACGTTCACCATTATGTGTTCTTTGTACGCATTTTATTGTGTAAACAAAAAATTAGAATGGAAGGACGATTTTGATGATTAAATGTCTGATCCCACATTGAATTGCTTTAAACGCTCTGGCTTCGACAATTTTGTATAAAAACTTGTGTAATTTATCATATTTTTAAGAGGAATGAATTGAAATAGAGAAGAGTTGAATAACTTTCCTCTTCTATGTAATTCACTATCTATTTGTGTTTGACTATTATTTTCACATCATTTGTGCATTCTCTGTGTTGTGTGGGAAACACATATCCCTCTGTGTTGTGTTTATTTACTCCATATTTCCAACATTTGACTCAACATTTGGGCAAACGGGAGAAAACCTAAGGCATGGGAGGATGCGCAAAGATTCGTGCCGCAGAGATTCATGCAATGTGGCTCCATGGATGAGAGAATGCAAAAATTTGGGTGGATTAATTTTGGAGCAAGTAGGAGATGATGCCCGGGACAGCAATTACGAACATCCCTTGTAGAACTTGCTATGGGGTAGCTGGTGCACTAATTTGACTAGACTCTTCCTGGTGGCACGAATGTGTGGGAAGTGGATATGTTTGAAACCAATAGCGGACTGACAGTCCACGGGGAAAAGGAACTCTTGGTTGTTCCCACTCCTCGAATCCTAGTGGTATTTTAATTTCGATTCCACTCTTCCTACTGTAAACTCAAGTAAAAATAGAACCCGTATAGAGAACTTTATATATATATATATATATCATCGTATAACCCTAAGGAAAATCACTGTCACTTGGTGTTAGAATGCATATGTAAAAACTGCCAGTGTTTTAATGTTGCAATATTCTGCCTAATAATTCTTAAGATCAGGTTCGAGGCTCCATATCTTGATTTTCATATGCATATGTAAAAGTATGAATAACAATGAGGAAACCTTTTCCTGTCATAAATATGTAGTTTTATAGGTTTTTATTTATTTCCACTTCTCACCACTAATTTCCTTTTTACAGTTTTTTCTCCTTTATTCCCATTTTTTTTCCTGGGGAGAATAGCTCACCAATAAGAATATACAATTAATTTTATTGAAACTTTGAATGTGATATGTTATTGGTAAACTTCATAGTTTATTAATTAAGAATTTTATATGTAGTATGTGATTAGTAAATTCAAATGCAGCAAAAAAAAAAATTTAAGACATTCTGTTAGGAAGTAGAATTTTATTTTTATTTTTGTAAATTTCGTAGAGCCTTACCATTTTCTATTTACCAAAAAATAATATTGTTATATATATATATATATATATATATATATATATATATATATTGATGTAGTTAGTGGCCTCAACCTGCCTGAAGGAAAGCAGGTCTATTGGCCACCTGAGTGAATTAAAATCCAACCAGTATTGGAATTATTTCTTCCTTCTACTTGCTGCTATATCTACTTTACTATGTCCATGAAAGTTAAAGTTTAACCAAAAGTAGTAAATAATTTTCGCAAAAATCATTAAAAACTATTAAAATCAAATGTCACCCATTAGAAGAGTCAATAGGAGCTAGGTATTTTGTAGTAGAACCTGACATATCTACTTGTTGCATTGGTTGAAGATGTCGTTCAATTCTCCCAGTTCTTGTCGTAGCATGATACTAAGACATGCCAATTTCTTGGACCTCCTATTTGATTTGTTGCAGAACTAAAAAAACATTGGGTTTTCCTTCCATTTCCTGCATACTAGTCATTGCCTTCGCCAAAACACATTTAAGTATCCAATATGTATGAATTGATTGTTGGAAGAGGGATAACCTCCCTCTTGTATTCCGAGTGTCCGATATGAATTCCATGGTGGCTTCCTGTTGTTTGATGTCTTATTGCTCATGGTTGCTCTCTCTTTCCCAGCCTTGAATTGTGTTGCGGATCTGAGTTGGGTATCCAGCTTCATAAAGATCAAAAATATTTTCCATAACTTCTTTTTTTGTTTTTATTCCACACTTACTTGGTCCTACATTCTGAATTGGTTTCTTCTGCTTCCCTTTTCCGGTACCCTGTCATTTCCCATGTTGACCTCTTTCCATGGTTTTGGACTGATAAGTAGACCCTAACAGATCTTGTAAAATCCCTATAAAACTATGAAATAGTCCTGTATATGGCAAGGAAAAATCAATGATAGAATTCAGGTGATATTTGGTGGAGCCCACTACACCCTCATAAGCAGGCAGAACCTCGGTCATTTCCATGCAACTGGTAGCATGAATGGTATACATATAAAATACAGAGACCATATTTCATAACAAAATTTGACAAATATCTTTGCAACTAAAGGAGCGAGTAAGATAATTTAGATTACTATTTGGGCGACTAAAACACAAAAATTGAAGGTAGGTTATCCTGACACCAAGTAATGGTGAATTATGCTAAGAAGGGAGAATTTGGGTTTGTAATTTATCATTTCTAAGTATACAAACCTGTTCATAGGATTGATATAAATCTTCATTTTTGGTGGCCCAGGGAACCCAGACCGTGAAATGAACCACCCGCAAAAGGGAGCTCAGGAGAACCTGCATTTGAACCTCATAGGGAAGCGAGGAAGGAAATTTTAAACACAGACCAACTGGCCTTAAACCATTAGCTAAAATTTCTCTATTATGTAAACATCTACAGGTTTTTATATATGTTTCACCACAAAACAGAGAATTTGAATGAGCCACATTCATTAATAAATATGGGCTTCTAAGACAGGGCTCAATTGTTAGGGTCGAAATAATGAAAACCAACATGCAAGCCACATTGACAGACCCTTTTTTATCATTATAAAAAAGAGAATGAAAGAAAATTCGATATTGATAAGAAAACCTGCTATAGAAACGAAAAAATTCATGCATGTCATAAAACCCATCCCCCAACTTCATGTCACCTTCATTGCTAAGAACATGAATAGGTAATTGAAAAAAGAAGGTTGCAAGAGCCATGACATACCAAGTTACCCATCGTCATCGTAGACCTATGTCCGTTTCCTTAGACTGCTCTGAAAATCGCCTGTCGAGAACATTACCTCGCTACGCCTTCCTTTCTTGCCTTCACCCTGTTCGCAAGCAGTGCTTTTTCCAAATATGTTCTAATAGGATATGTTGGCAGCCAGTTTTGGCGTAATATTCCATAATGGTGAAGTGTGTTAGGTAACATCTTCTGACCTTTTGTAGTTGCATCTGTTATTAGATGTGATGGACCGTTAGGTGCACACCTTTGCATGGCGTCGACCATTTTCCATTAACCTTATCGTGGCACCCTGATTGGGGGTTGTTAGCTCTCTCTTTGTCTCTTTGTATAATGAGCTATAACAGGTGGAGCTCTATATTCCATGCCTGATCAGCTTGACTAATTTCTAATTTTCGTCCTTCACTCTTGCAGCCCCAATTAGCTAAATAATCTACAGCCCTGTTGCCCCCTCTGTGGACATGAAAGGGAATCATGTAACCAATGTCCTGTATTACTTGTCTAATATCCTAAATTAGTCTCATTGTTCACCATATTTTACTTATCTTTTCCTAGGGGGTCCCTTGTTGAACTTTTCGCAATACTCATGTAACCATCATTGAATCACCTTCAACAATAACTCTATGATAATTTTCTCGAACCGCAATTGACAGTTCTTGTTTAAATGGCATTACTTCATCTTCATTTTTTGTTGCAAACCCAACCTCCATTGTGTATACAATACACACTGAGCCTTGAGAGTTTCTAAATAAACCTCCAATCCCTACTTTCCCTGGGTTTCCTTTGGGTGCCCCATCATAATTTAGCTTCAAAAATCCCACTTGGGGAAACTAGAAGATGTCTAATGTTTTTTTCCTTTGGGGTTTGAATTTCCATAAGGATTTGGCTGGAATTTGGGGTTTTAAATTCAACATAGCAAGGATATGACCTTCATTACTAGTCACCATCCAATCTTCATCAGTCCATTGTTATTCTAATATTGTCTCCCAGATATTATCCAAAATCACCTTCCATATCTGGTTTATATCCTTCGCTTCCTCCCTAAATATTCGATGATTTCTTTATTTCCAGATTCCCTCGAGAAGAAATCCCATCGACAGCCTCCATGTTCAATTCAAGACTTCCATTTTGTATCCCCCTTTTCACCATTTTATGATAGTCTCATTTATACTTGTAATGTCTTTATCATTTTGTTGAAAGATCACAACATTGTTTTGTCATAGATTTCCTGCCATGGAACAAGTGTTATATAAATGTTCTATACTTTTAGCGTTCTTATTACACATTTTGCAGAGTGAGGGACCCTGCATTCCTCTGTGCTGTAGTTGATCCCAAGTAAGGATCTTATGATGGCTTAGCATCCAAAGGAAGTGTTCTACTTTAGGCCAAAATTTGGCTCCCCATATTTTTTGCGATATTGGGATTCTCATGTTTTGATAATTATTGGATTTGATAAATTAGCCTTCTTCTATGGTGAACATGCCTTTATTTCTATAGCCCCATCCCAGAAAGTCTTCCCCATTTGTCGAAACCAATTTCCTATTTTTCATTTCCTTCTCAAAATTATTCCATTGTAGTGTTTCCGGGGCATCGCTCCATTGCCCTTTCCCCTTCCATTTCCACCATTGCCCATCCTCCTCTCGACACCAGTAGTTGACAACTGATCTTTGGTTGGGTAAATTTGTGAAGAGAAAGATTTCTCATACATCCAAATGGCTAAATAATTTCTCCCTCTATTTCCAAGAGTCCTCCCAAAAGAGAGCTGTCCTCCCTCCTCAAACTTCCCAAAAGCTATGTTGTCTTATAAGATCTCTGTTAATCTCAGCTAGGTTCCAGATATTCGATCTCTTTGGAGTGACATATGCTTTCAATTTCCCTGTAATTGTTGTAGGAATATCATATTTTCTTTCCCAGATATGTTTCCAAAGATCAGTTCAACCTTGGAGCCATCGCCACCATAGCTTAGCGCCCATTACGTGATTTATAATTTAGAAATCAGAAATATATGTGTTTTATGTAATTATATAATTAATAATTTAATTAATTTTTATGTAATAATAATAATACTTATTATTATTATTATTATTATTATTATTATTTATATATAAAAAATTATATAATTAATAATTTTATTAATTTTTTATTAATAAAAAATAATAATAATAATAATAATAATAAAATTTATGCCGTTTTACATTATCATTTATTATAATAAAATGATAATTAATTGAATGATTCTATAAATTAAAAATTATTTCTCATAAGGAGAACTATAGCTAATTGAATTGCCCAAGATATTAATAATAAATAATTATTTATTATAATAAAATAAAATTGGACTTTGCAATTATGACATGTTTGAATATGTTAACTTTTTTATTATATATTTTATAATTATCACATTCCACTCACCCTATCTTGAATCATAAAGGAGCTAAATAATTATGACAAACAATATTTAAGTAAATAATTATGACAAGCAATATTTATAGTAAAAAAAATAATAAATTTATGATTTCGATATGTTTTTAATAATTGATTTAAATTAAAAATAATTTAATATTTAAAACATTGAAATATATTTAACAAAAAATAAATATAATGTATTTTATTTTTAATTTCACAAAATAATTAAATATAAATTTTCATATTTTTAATTTAATTATTATGTGTAGTTTATTTGCATCAAAACTCTTAAACACTTTTCTAATTAAAAAACCTTTTGTGATCCATAACATATTAAATATAAATTTTTCGAGAAATCACATGAGAATATTAGATATAAATCTTCCTAAAATTCTCATGTGATTTCCTGGAAGATTTATATCTAATTATTATTATTATTATTATTATTATTATTATTATTATTATTATTATTATTATCATGTGTGAAATATTATACATTTAATAATACATATAACAAGATTCTCAAAAGTGAAGGTTCACCCACACTTTACTATGGAGACTATTTACATACAAATATGTTATGTTACAATACCATAGCTTACTAATACCACATGCCAAAACCTTAACTCATATTCATATGGCCTTATTGTTTTAATATATGAATTTAATTAAAATGAATAAGGACATAACTACTTTTACGATAATTTTGAACCTTTTATTTGTGACTACTAAAAATACTTTGCAATATTCTCTCCAAGTTAAATCCCCGCCATACATGTAATAGTTATTGATAATTAAATTAAAATTATAAATCACATGGCCTAATAATTAGATATATGATAGCGGTTAAACTCCATGAAATATTCTTAGTAGTACTGATTGATCAAAGGTTGACATTTACCTCAAGAGTAGTTATTTTCTTTCTACCATTTTAATTAAATTTATTAATTAAAAAATGGCATATAAACAAACATTAATTTATTGTTCTTTTATTGTTCTTTCAACATCTGGTATTGATAAGCCCTAATAGTGGAACAAATTTAATTTAGGTTAACAACCTCCATGATAAAGTTGGTGTGACTCTTGTCACTTGTTTTTTTAATATATATATATATCTATGTGTGTGTGTGTGTGTGTTTCACTCATATATTAATTCTTTCTATAATTAATAACCAATCCATTTTAAGAACATATATAAGCACACATATTTTGAGTTGTAATATTATTTTATAGTACAAAACATGCACACACACCAGATTGAACTTTTCATTGTGTAGAGTGAATTTTTATATGCATTACTCAAATTGTAATATCTAGTGGTAAAGCTTGTAAATATTTATTTATTGTAAGTAATAAATAAACTATTTTGTTTACGAGCACCATGTAGGTTGAATAATTATTGAAAGGAAACATTTGCTTAATATATTAAATCTATAGATGCTTTATGCACTTAGCCATAAAGTCAGGTTGGGAAGTAATAATGACAAATTTTGCATTCCAAGTAGTTGGAAAAAATTATGGGCAAGTCATTTACATCCCCTCACTTTTGAGAATATCCCTTCCATCATCTAGATAACTAGGTGAAACATTTTATCAATCTATCTAGAATACTCTCCTCTCAAACAATTGATTGCTCAAATCCCTTCACCTCCTCGTAACATTTGGTCTTCCTTCCCAACGATTTTTCTTAATGGGGACTCTTATTTTGACTCCTGTGGATGTGGTATGGTTATATACCTAAGTCCTTCGAGACTCTACAGATTCCATTGGCACTGTGGTATTGGAACTAATTCACAAACATAACTCTTTGCTCTCTGGGGATCATTTTCTGTGCATTCTGGCTTGAAATATCAACGTTTTGTAGGTTTGAGTCTACGGGTGCCAGGATCAATCAGTGGGATGAAGTAGTTTTTGAAATATTTTGAGCATGGAGAGTACCTTGTAGGGGTTTTCCAACCTTCATATGTTATCTTCAGAAGTTGTTACATCATGGTGCATCTCGTGTTTCTATTTTCTCATTATGTCTTCTTGAGGAACGCTTTCTTTTAGTACTTCAATGTGGAATTGGTGTACCTTTTATGCTCATTTTCAAATGGAGTACAAGGTCTTGATGTGATAGCCATTTTCTTATTGATTTTTTTGTAAATTAGAATTGATTTCCATTCTTTTTAGAGTGAGATTTATTTGCAAGAGAACGTTTCCTTGAAGGGGAAACTAGCCACTCATATTGTCAAAATACTTTACGTATTCTTTATCATTGAAATTTATGGAGTAGTATAGCTATGTTATTAGATTCAGAGATGCATTTAATGTGGGCTGAACTCCGTCACAATATTTTGTGTTGTCTAACTTCATGATTTCCTTTATGAGTTAAATGATGATATGCATCTTGTTTAAATTTTACATAAAAAATAAATCATTACCTTGGAACAAACCATAAAACTTGTGTTTACATAATACCCATTTTTACTCTGAAAGTGTTACAGGACGGTGAGTTTTTCAGAAGGAGAATTTCTCCTCCAATTTCATATCAAACCAACACCCAAATTTCCTTTACATAAATGGCATACAACTTCACTTTGACACCCTATCCTTTTAGAATCATTCTCAAGGGTGACCAATAGCTATATTCCCATAATAATTTTAACCAGTCGCTTATTGCTAGTCCAAACATTTCTTGAAAATTTGGCCAAACCTCATTTCCGAGTGCATTAAGCTTTGTCCTTACATAAATTCTTGGTAGAAAAACCTACCACTGTCCTCTCCTCCTCCAAATGGAGCACAACAGGATTGACGAAAGGATATATAGTTGCATTCTTCTACATTCATTAGGGTCGCCATGCCACCCCTTCTATTTAATGAAATCACCTCTACAGGATGGCATGTGCAAACCCCAGGAAACCAATCTCCTTGGAATGCAACACCATGAGGGATATTTTGTGTCAAATTTATCTCAAGTATAACAAAGATATGTTGGAATTGAAAGTTTAAGTTATGTAATCTACACAATCTAAGTTCCCAATAGGACTTTTTGATTTGTTTAATCCAAAATTCACTTTAAACAATGAAAAAATACACATGTTGCATGTGTTTGTCTATATACATATATAGTACCACTGATCAACCAATTTTTGTATCGTAAGAGAGATTTGTACCTTCTGAATTGTTTATCTCTCTTAATTCTTGTTATATTATTGCTTCAGATGGATTTATACTAGTTAATTATATTATTATTATTATTATTATTATGAAAATAATTAATATATAAATTAAGCTATATGCATTCAAAAAATCATGTAGCAAGATTCTTAACCATGAAAATTCACCCCCCTCTTTACCATATAGATACCTCACTTATAAATAGGGTTATTAACAATGCCTCTTGCTAATACCATAGTTTATCAATACCACATGTTCAAAAAGCATAAATCACTACTAAATGCATTCAAAAAATCATGTAGCAAGATTCTTAACCATGTCAATTCACCCCCCTCTTTACCATATAGATAATTCACTTATAAATAGGGTTATTAACAATATCTCTTGCTAATACCATAGTTTATCAATACCACAAGTTCAAAAAATCATAAATCACTTCATATGACACTGTACTGTACGAAATATTTGTAGAGAGATTTGTACGAAAGATTTGTAAGAGAGATTTGGACGTTTAGATTTGCTTATCTCTCTTAATGCTTGTTATATTCATGCTTAAGATGGATTTATACTGTTTAATTACATTATTATTATTATGAAAATAATTAATATATAGATTAAACTATATGCATTTAAAAAATCATGTAGCAAGGTTCTTAACCATGCAAATTCACCCCCCTCTTAACTATACAGATCCTTCACATATAAATAGGGTTATTAATAATGTCTTCTGCTAATACCATAGCTTATCAATACCACATGTTCAAAAAATCATAAATAACTTCACATGCCACTTCTCCATATGACATCATTTTTAGTTAATCATTCTAATTGAAAGGATAGAAAGGACATAACTACTTTTGAAATCAATATGGCCATTGTAACTAATATTAATAATATTCTAAAATATTCTATGGAGATTGAATCATTACACTCATCCTAATAATTATTAGTAATTAAGTTAAAATTATAAAAATATTATTGCAAAATAAAAAAACCTATTAGAGTAGTTATATAAATTAAAAAAAATAAAAACAAAAAATATTTTAATATTAAACACACACATATGAAATTATAAAAGTAAAATTGTAAAAAATCTATAAAGTTAATTATAAAAATTTCCAAAAATAATTTGAAAAATAGACTAAGAATAATCGTTGAGGCGAGCACACATATAAACAGCTTTGTCTAACTAATTTATGTTTTGGAGGCTTTGGAGGTTTAGGTCTTAGTCTAACTATTCTTAGTTTTGGAGATTTTCTTTGGCATAGCTTTTAATTAAATTTGTCTTAATTCTAAATATTTTTTATTATTATATTCTTATTAAATTTAATTTGTGAACTCTACATTATTTAATGTGTAAATGATTTTTTAAAATACTAAATCTATTTATAAATTTAAAAATAAATTCCCACTAAATTTAATTTTTTTCATAAAGTTGAACTGAAAACTTAACAACACAATAAAAATATTCTATAAAAGAGAAAAAATCCCCAACCAACACAATAAAAACACCATCATCAAATAAAAACAATGAAATATCCGATATATTAGAAAAACAACATGATTATCAAAAAAAATTCTGACGTGAGACACAGTGTGACTTTCTTGTTGCCTGTTGATAGACAGGCATTGTAGTTCTTACTCATGCAAATTTTATTGTTTTTCTTAAGATTCATTAGATTCGGTGACACTTTCCACGATTTTCGCATTAACAAAGTGTTCGTCGTTCAAGTAGCCACCTCGTCAATTTTGGTGAACCATCAATATCATTCCCGAATATCATGGTTTTGGACTTTTCCACGACAATTATCAATATCTCCGTTCTGCGTACTTTACGCTGGTTACTATTTTTGGAGTTAATATAATAGTGATAATTCTAATTTTAATTCTAGAATTTATAATATTAATTGGATGAGTAGTTTTTAGTGCGACTTTTTGAAAGCTTTTATGGTGGCTTTTTCCGGTGTAATTTCTCTAAAATCTGGCAGGAATTTATTGAAAAAAGAAGTTTAATTGCTAACCTTGCACAATGGAAGTGCCCTAGAAGTTTTAAAGGGTGCTAAATCCATATATAGAGTCAAGAAACCAGATTAAATAACAAAAACTAAGGTTTTACCTCAAATGGTTTCACCGGATTCCGGCACCTGAAACTCCAAAAAGTTACAGTAAAGACAACTCCTTAATTTTAAAGTTTAATATTAATTTTTGGTTTATAATATTAACTAGCATTGTATTATAAATAGTAATTAAATAGTAATTATTGCTGGTTTTAAATACCTTAAATATAGTTAAATTAAAAATAAATAAATAAAAAATAAGATATTGGTTAGACGAACAAAATGGGAATAATACTATTTTTTAGTGATTTTTTAAAGTCTCAATAAATCACATTTTTCAAAAAAAAATGTTATTATGAATTGCAAACAATTTATATTATACTACATAGAATTATATTGTGAAAAGGTTGTTTGTGTTATTTTTATTAATATATTACATATGTAATCATTGCAAAATAACATGTAATCATTACAAAATAAGAGGTCAATGAATTAGGATAAATAAATTAAAATATTAACAAAAAATAATAAAATTCGATTTAAGTGTTGAGGGGTTTACCCAGTGCATTATATCATATATCATTTTTTGGGATTCAACTACTTTAATTAAGTCATTCACCTATTTATCTATGACTATTTCCATGAGAGGTAGTTGGAACTCACTACTTTATCATGAGTATTGCATAGTCCACTTAGCACTCATTGCATCACATTAGATTTAAAATATTAATCTCTTGCTTTTATAACATCCAAAATCCCTTGGATTTATTAATTGCTTGAGTTTATAATATTTTTCATCTCTCGAGTTTGTTAATCTAATAAGTTTATAATATCAATAATCTCATGAGTTTATTAATCCTTTGGGCTTATAATATTAACTTCTAATATGTATAATAGTATATTAATGTTTATAATGGCTTTGGCTTATAATATGGGATTGTAATATTAATAGTAGGGTTTATATTCCTCAGTTTAATACTAATCCTTGGGTTTATCATAATATTATGGTATCAATAATATTATCATATTAGTACAATATAACAACACCTATTTTAAATTATTATCACAATTATAATATAGAAATATTAATATTTTATGATATAATTATTATTGTTCTTATTATAATATATCAATCACATTTACATGTAGTGGTGCATGTGATTGATATTAGTTGTGGTAGTTTATTATTAAGGAAGTATGGCCAAAATGGTAGGAAACTTATCATTTTTTGTATTGTTTTATTGTTTTAGTAGCATTTTGTAGTTACTTCTTTAATAATAAACATATTCAACCACATTATAAATGTGATTGAAACATGTTAATAATATGGATTTAATATTAATATTAGTATTAATATTTATGTAAATAAATATATAATAGTAAAAAAATATAATAATAATAATAATAATAATAATAATAATTGTAATTGAGAGATAATTCTGATTATCAAGATTAGAATGTGAATTTTATCCAAATTTCGAATTCAATGAAGATTCATATTGATTGACTTTTGTGATGATGGATGCTCTTTGGGATTAGAAAAGTCTACAAAATTTACATTTTACTGTGGAAAATCACAATTATTTATCTCTATTATTATTTTTATTAGAATGTGAATTTTATCAAGATTTCAAATCCCAATGAGGATTCATATTGATTTACTGTGATGATGGATGCTCTTTGGGGTTATAAAAGTCTAAAAAATCTTCATTTTACTATGGAAAATCACAATTATTTATCTCTATTATTATTCTTATTATTGTTATTATTATTATTTCAAGGAAAAGACTCTGGAATTATAATTATTTTGTTGAAAAATTATTTTTATTAGTGATTAATTATGAATAATAAAATCAATTATGGAAAATAACCTCATGAAAAGTAAAACTTGATGGCAAGTGTTTTCCAAGAACTAGAAGGTGGTCGGAGACAATTGGAAATAAGGATAAGAGATTGCTCCCAGTGAGGAGTAGGGGATTTATTGATTGAAAAAGTGAGAGTGACAAATTTCCAAACCTGGTAAAGGCCAGTGGGAACACTCACGAAATCCCGAATTATTTTTGGTACTCACTGGACTAGGTGTCCTGAGGTCACATCAGAAATATCCACTGTAAATGGCCTCTCTTGATTCTTGGGAGGACCAAAGCTACAAATTGTTTAACCAGATAAGAGATTTTTACTATTCTCTATGATTAAGTACTGTAAAAATTTTATTCTAGCTTTCAAGTATTTTTACGCTTGTAATAGAAAACAATGAACTTTCTATGGTGAGGTGTTTGGAAATATTGGGGTAAATGTTTACTATATTATTAACTCTTGATGAAATTCTAAAATAGTTTTGTATGAACTCTATGGATATGGAGTATACAGAGAAAAATAGATGTTGAACAATTCCCTTTTTTACACAATTTCTTAAAGTAAAGACAGTAAAAATCTAAATACATTTAAGAGTGTTTTTTTTAAAACAATACATAGATAATAAGCATTATCAGAATGCTGTGAGAATGGAAAAAGATGTATTCTCATAAACCTGTAAGCAGCATTATTGATGATTAAATAAAGAAGAGAGGACTGTCAGTCTTGGATGCTGGAGGAATCTCGATCCAAGACACGTCATCCCTCATAAACTGTTAAATTCGGACACTAAGCCAGGTGGTCCGGTCACCATAAATAGAAACACTATTACAAGTTCTAATTATTATTTAATTCAACAGGAGGTTCAAATAGAAAAGAGAAGAACAATAACAGTTAAGCTTTCATAATATCATTATTCAATTTTATTTTCATGCATAGGAGTAATAATTTGAACCAGAACTCCACAAAATACAATTCTATGTTAAATGAAGGAAACACTTGACAGAACAGTGAGTAATGGTTGATCGAGAGTCTCGACAAATACCAAGGAAAATAAACCCTGAAATACATTAAATGGGAAAAGAGCAAGCAATCTTTCCTTTTCATTATAGAGATAATAAGTTATTGTTATTAAGAGATAGCGATACATGGCATTAAAAGAGGTAAACAGTCCAAATATTTTTCAAGAATTAATAGGAATAAATTATGCAATATTTGGTAAACTGGTAAAATGCATTAAAACCAGAATTCCAGATTCTTTTCCTCGACTCAAAATGCAGATAATGTATACAAAAGGTAAGATGAGAAATATTATGAGATATTATAGACTCTGTCCCTATATGACCTTTAATATTACAATATAAATATAAACCAAAAAGGTTCAAGCCCTAACACGGGCTGAATTTCAAGTAATGAATCTTTCTGACTTAAAAACCTCGGAATATTTAGAGGGCCACTTGAAGATAATCGAGATCCCTTGACACTAAGCAAGTAATTTATGTACTTGGACCAATTAGCTAAGTGTGTCAGCCGTGTTTGAGCCTAACCTTGAAATGAATAAGAGTTAAGTTGAGAGATATTCTAACCATGGTGGGTGCCGACCTGTAGAATTTGACCTATAACAATGGCAGAGGATGGAAAATGGGTAAGAGAACTTTTCAAAGTAGTAAATTAACTCTATTCTGAGAAAAGAAAAAAATTCATGATAAGGAGATAACGTTTAAAATCTTACTGAAGATATAAATCGTTTGGATTCTCCCTTTAAGTATCGAGCCTTAATGCTGTAAATAAACGTAGAAAGTTAATAAGGGTGAGACTTAAAACACGAGTAGAGAACTTGAACAATCTCTTATCTGGTTAAGAGATTGTAGAATGTGGACTTGAAAGTCTTTTGTAGGTAAATTAATGTCTCAATATATTTCTATTTTGGTAGAACCAAGTGCAAGTCTGAGTTATGTTAGTCCCAAAATAGTGGAAATGTGTAAATTAAAAGAACAAAAATTTAAAAACTCATGGCTGGTATAGCTAGCCACATGAGAAAAAATAAAGGTGACTGCTAATATTCCAAAATGTATATTAAAAATTGCAGAACAAAAATTGAATGTGGACTTGAACATATTGCCATTAGGGTCTTATGATGCTTTTTTGGGCATGGATTCGCTAGAAAAACATTGGACCTTAGTGGACTACAAGGAAAATATTATTTATTACAGAATGCAAGATGGAACACGTAAGGAGATTAAGGGAGTCAGGAAGCCATTACAGCTACGACTAATCACATCATCCTAAATGAGTAAATGTATGAGGATGGGATTCCAAATATATGTTATTCAGGTTAGATATGCTAACTCCAAGGAAAAAGCACCTCTGATGGAAAACATACCAGTGGTACAGTACATCATGGATGTTTTTCCAGAAAGTATCCCTCGATTACCACCAAGGAAAGATATTTATTTTACTATAGAGCTAATACCAGGAGCACCACTCATGTCAAGGGCTCTTTACAGAATGAGCATTCCAGAGTTAACTGAATTGAAAATGCAGTTATACGAATTGTTGGACAAATATTACATTTGTACAAGTGTGCCGCCTTGGGGAGCACTAGTGTTGTTCGTGAAGAAGGACATAACCATGAAAATGTGCACGAATTATAAACAGCTTAACAAGTTAACAGTTAAGAATAAGTATCCATTACCAAGGATTGAAGATTTGTTTGATCAAGTGAAGGGGGCCACAATATTTTCAAAAATAGATTTAAGATTTGGATACCACCAGATTCGGATCAAGGATGAAGACATTTGCAAGACTGCATTCTGTACCAGGTATGGGCATTATGAATTTGTGGTGTTACCCTTCAGGTTAACAAATGCACCAGCAACCTTTATGAGGTTAATGCATGGAATCTTTCATTCTTTCCTGGATAATTTTGTACTCATATTTATAGATGACATTCTAATCTATCCTAAAAACTAGGAAGAACATCAAGAGCATTTGAGGATTGTGCTGGAAATGTTAAGAAAACACTAGTTGTATGCTAAGTTAAACAAATGTGTCTTCTTTAAAACATAAATCCAATACCTAGGCCATGTCATTTCAACACAAGGGATTGTTTTTGACCCAGAGAAGATTAAGACAATTCTGGAATGGCGAGTACCCAAGAATGTGGCAGATATTTGATCTTTTATGGGGTTAGCTGGGTACTATCGAAGGTTTATTGAGGGATTTTCCATAATCACTTTTCCCATTACCTCATTGTAGAGAAAAGTAAAAGTCTTCAAGTGGACTGTTGAATGTCAAAACAATTTTGAAAAGATGAAACAAATTTTGACCACCACACCTGTGTTGAGGATGGCTTACCCCAAAAAAGAATTTTAAGTTTGTATAAATGCAAGAAATGAAGGGGTTGGGGTGGTTTTATCACAAGAAGGAAAAGTAGTGGCCTATGAGTCAAGAAAGTTAAAAGATCATGAACAAAGGTACTCAACCTATGATCTGGATTTAACAGTAGTAGTACATGCTCTCCGGGTATGGAGACACTACTTGTTAGGTAAAAATTTTGTGCTTAAAACATATCATAGAAGCTTCACTAGTTACTTCAAGCAAGCTGATTTAAACTCTAGGAAAGAAATATGAATGCCTTTCTAAGTGAGTTTGATATGGACATCTAGCATGTGAAAGGTAAGGAGAACCAGGTGGTTGGTGCCTTAATTAGAAAGTTGCATGGTGTCTATGATATTTACTACAATCAGCTTGAAAATATATTATTAAGTCAAGTGAAAGAGGAAGCCTAGAAAGATCCAAAATATCAATTCCTATGGTAGCAAAGAGAGGAAACCAGAAAGGAGGGAGGTACCTCTGAATATGGAGTAAATGATGATCAGATACTAACCTTTATAGGAAAGTTGTATGTACCAAACCGTGTGGACCTAAAAGATTTGATTATGGATGAATACGATAGAAGTAATTATGCGGGTCACCTAGGATACTAGAAAATGTCAACAACCATCAAGAATATATATTTTTGGCCTGTTATGCGCAAAAATAATGATAAGAATTTAACTAAATTTTGGAGTGTCAACAGGTTAATGTAGAGCATGGACATCCCATAAGATTGTTGTAGCCCATAGCTGTACCTGAATGGAAGTGGGAAGTTATATCCCTAGGCTTCATTACAGGCTTGCCGTGAAAAAAAAGGAAAAATGACTCCATCATGGTGGTAGTGGATAGATTGAGTAAATCTACACATTTAATACTTATATAGTCTACTTACAAGACTGTACAGATAGCAGATATATTCATGACGGAAATTTTCAGGCTACATGGTATTCCAAAGACGGTTATCTTAAACAGGGATGTTAAGATTAGCTCCGCATTTTGGAAGAATTTGTTTATAGGTCTAGGGACCCAAATAAACTTGAGTACATCTTACCATCCCCAACACGATGGTCAAACAGAGCAAGTAAGAAAACTATTGGAAG
Organism: Pinus albicaulis; assembly: GCA_034641835.2. NCBI lineage: Eukaryota > Viridiplantae > Streptophyta > Pinopsida > Pinales > Pinaceae > Pinus > Pinus albicaulis. The sequence continues at coordinate 1,161,709,622 of CM076570.1, read as the reverse complement.
ACATGTTACACATGTATCTGATGTAGCAGCCCACCGAATGGTAATATTATTTACATCTTGTTGAATTTTCTAACAACAATGGTTATAAGGAGTCCATGAAAATGAGTCCTCTTGAGGCCTTGTATGGGAGGAACTGTCGCACATCCATAAATTGGAGCAACCCCAAAATGAAATTAATGTTGGCACCCTAGATGCTTGCTGAAATGGAATCATAAGTAAAGAAGATAAGACAAAATATGAAGGTTGTAGAAGATCGACAGAAGAACTATGCAGAGAAAAATAGGTCTTATCAAGAATTTGAAGTAGGAGATCATGTGTATATGAGGATTAAACCCAAGAGGAGTACCTTGTGGTGGAACTCTTGTGCCAAGTTGGCTCCCAGGTTCTGTGGACCCTTCTAAATTTTGGAAAGGGTAGGACTTGTCACCTATGAGTTGGCTTCGCCTAGTCACATATGAGTACGCAATGTGATCCATGTGTCCCTGTTGAAGCATTATGTGCATGATTCAAATCATATAATTCATTGGAAAAATATACAAGTAGGAAAGAATTAAAAATCATAACTTGAAATATGATTTCTTTATGAGAATTTGACGTGGAACTTTTTTGTTTGTAGGTAGGGTCAGACTGTGAGTTTCTGGTCAAGCCACAGTAGATACATGACCAGAGGGAAATTATGCTCCAGAAGCGAGTCATCACCCAGGTTAAAGTGCAGTGGAAGCACTTAGGCTCGGATGAGGCTAATTGGGAGGATGAAATAGTTGTGCGTGAGGATTACGTAGAGCTCTTTTCAGAGCTAGAGTGAAACACCGAGGATAGTGTTACTTCTAGGGGGGGAAGTTTTGACAGATGCATTAATGATAACTAGTTATTAACTAGTTAAAAAACATTTTTAATTATTGCTTGAAGGAAAATACTGGAATTATTATTATTTTTTTGAAACTTTATTTTCATTAGTGATTAATTATGAATAGCGAAATCAATTATGGAAAATAAATTCATGAAATGTAAAAGCTGATGGTAAATGTTTTCCAAGAACTAGAAGGTGGTTGCGGACAGTTGAAAATAGTTACCTGCTCCTCTCGGATAAGAGATTGATCTCAGTGAGGAGTAAGGGTTCTGTTGATGGAAGAAGGGAGACTGACAGTTTTCCATAGATGGTAAAGACAAGTGGAAACACTTAGGAAATGCCGAATTATTTCTAGTACTGACTGGACTAGGTGTTTTGAGGTCACAACAGAAATATCCACTATTGATCCATACCTCTTAGGAAGGAAGCATGGGGCCAAGAGGAGGACATAATCACCTCTCTTGATGGTTGGGAGGACCACAGCTAGAATTTTTTTAACCAGATAAGATATCTGTACTATTCTCTATGCTTAAGTACTCTAAAAATTTTATTCTAGATTTCAATCATTTTTACACTTGTAATAGAAAACAGTGAACCTTCTATGGTCAGGTGTTTGGAAAGATTGGGGTACATGTTTACTATATTATTAACTCTTGATGAAATTCTAAAATAGTTTTGTATGAGCTTTGTGGATGTGGAGTATATAGAGAAAAATAAATGTTGAACAATTCTTTTTATTTTATTACACAAGTTTCTTAAAGTAAAGACAGTAAATATCTAAATACATTTAATATTGTTTTCTTTAAAATAGTATATAGCTAATAAGAATTAACATAATGTTGTGAGAATGGAAAAATATGTGTTATCATAAACCTGTAAGAAGTATTCTTGATGACTAAAGAAAGAAGAGAGGACTGTCATTCTTGGACGGTGGAGGAATCCTGGTCCAAGACACGTCATCCCTCATAAATTTTTAAACTCAGACACTAAGCTAGGTGGTCCCATCACCGTAAATAGAAATACTGTTACAAGTTCTAATTATTATTTAATCTAACAAGAGGTTAAAATAGAAAAGAGAAGAACAGTAATAGATAACCTTTCATAATATCATTATTTTATTTTCTTTTCATGCATAGGAGTAATAATTTGAACCAAAAATCCGAAAAATACAATTCCATGTTAAATGAAGGAAAACACTTGAAATAACAGTGAGTAATTTTCAACCGAAATTCTCGACCAATACCAAGGAAACCAAACCCTAAAATACATTAAACGGGAAAAGAGTAAGAAATCTTTATTTTTCATTATAGAGATAATAAGTTATTGTGCTTAAGAGATAGCAAGACATGGCATTAAATGAAGTGAAATGTCCAAATTGTTTTCAATACTTAATATTTCAAGACTTAATAGGACTAAATTATATATTATTTTCCAAACTGGGAAAATGCATTAAAACTAGAATTCCAAATTATTTTCCTCGATTCAAAACGCAGATAATGTATACAGACAGTTAGACAAGAAATATTTTGAGTTCTTATAGACTCTGTCCCTATATGAACTTCAATATTACAATATAAATATAAACCAAAGAGGTTCAAGGCCTAGCACAAGCCAACTGTCAAGTAATGAATATTTCAGACTTAAAAACCTCGTGAAGATTTAGAGGGCCACTTGAAGATAATCGAGAACCCTTGATAGTAAGAAAGTAATTTAAGTACCTGGAATAGTTAGCTAAGCGTGTCAGCCATGTTTCAGGCTAACCATGAAATGACTAAGAGTTAAGTCGAGAGATCTTCTAACCATGGTGGGTGTCGAATTGTAGGATTTGACCTGTAACAATGGCAGAGGAAGGAAAATGGGTAAGAGAACCTTCAGAGTGGTAAATTGACTATATTATGAGAAAAGAAAAAATTCCATGATAAGGAGATAACATTTAAAATCTTACCAGATATATCATTCGTTTGGATTCTCCCTTTAAACATCGAGCCTTAACGCTGCAAATAAACGTAGAAATTTAAGAAGGGTGAGACTTAAAACGTGAGTAGAGAACCAAGAAGATATATATTATGAAAAATTCTGGAAATGCTTTAAAGACTTAATAAAATGAGACGGAATAGATACCTATTCTTGAGGTAGAAGAATAATTTTTGAAGAAGGCATAATGACCACAGTGGAAAGAACTTAACCAGAAAACCCTCATTTTCAGTAATGGCATTCCCTCCGTACTATGTAGCAGTCTCATGGGGTAGAAAATCATGGTATTCTATGGTGAACTGGTGAAATTACCATGGAGGCGGAGCCATAACTTAGATATGTCATGGAAAACAAAACTTATAAATGAAACAGGTTACCCAAATCAAGCATAGTGACATGAGATCGATGATGTTTAGGGTTTTGGCGGGGATTACAGATCATCTCTCGCCCAAATTTTGACCTTATATCTTTCTACAATCCACGGTGGAGATCACACCGAGAATCGTAACATATATCCTCAAATCCTATAGTTGTTCAATAGAATTAATAATCGGTACTACAACATTTATGAGCCAGGTTGTGCCAGCTAACTCCTCGGAGAAAACGAGTGCAAAATTATAGCATTTTTAGAGTGTATAAAACTTTAGATTAAGTCAAAGTTTGAGGCCACCGGGATTAAACTCAAACCATATAATAAGTAAACCATTAAAATGTGTTAAGGAATTTCCATAGGATATGGAAGAAATGAAATATATGCACAAACAAAAGATTAGAACTTTGGTAAAGGTTATGTTTGTATAAGAGTCATGTTGTAATTAAATATGCACGGTAATTCAAATGGTGTATATTTTTGTTAGTGATTGTAGCTATAATGTAGAAAGTAATTTTTATTTTTATTTTTCTGATAGTATGGTTGTCACATATTATCTGACTTATCTCTCCAAAAACCACAAAATTTTAAAACACTATTATTATTATTGTTATTATTATAAACCCTAGGGATTAATATTATAAACCAAGTAACTCATAAAGAAAGAAAAAGAAAAATGAAAGGTCCTATCAAACTTACAAAAAACAAAAATTATAAACCAAATAATTTTTATTTTATTTTTATTTTTAACAATTAATTGCATTATCATATTGTTATAATTATATAAAATTTTGTTATTTAAGATGGGAATATAAATATTTTACTTTTGCGTATGAGTGAGAGTGATATACTTTCATGATAAAAATTAAAGAGAACATAAGAACACCCATATTATTAAAGATTTTGACTAAATCTAACCAAGTTTGTATATTCCTTATATTTATAAAGCTAACCAAATATGTGTATTCCTTATATTCAGTTTTTTTATTTCCAAGTTGAGCACATTTCCCTCAACATGGGATGTAGAATGCTCAACCCAATAATATATACATAATTGGGATTGACATATTTTATTTATGATTTAAAGAAAAAAATTCTCTCTATAGACACACATACACTTGTATTTTTTAAAATATTATGTCAACTTCATGTTAAACATGGAAAGAGTTCTAAATATCACTCATATAATATTCTATTTTTAACCCACATTAAAAATTTTCTTGTTATTTATATTTTTAAATGTTATATATCAACTCCATATTAAGAATTAAATTAATCATACATCAATTTTTTTTGTGAGTTAAAATTTCGTCATTATATTATCATCGAAGTGAAAAGTACAAAAAGCATCTTAACGAGCCTCTCTCTCAGCGCCTGGCAAGACTTCTTAATATTGGCGCCTCGAGGATAACATGAGCTACCAACTTCATGCATTATTTTTCGACGGCCTAGAGCCCATGACATACAAATTGTAAACAATAAGAGAACCAAAACATAAGGTAGCATATCAAAGGGGTGGGGGTGGATTACATGGGGATATTTGAAATAGCCAACATATTCATGCATATGGAAATCGATATGCTCCACCCTTTGTTCAAAAATTAAAAGGTGGTCATTAGTGTGCCTTTTCTAGTGACGTAGATTGTCCAATTGCTCCATAATTTCACTTTGGCCAAATGGAATGTCATTGACGAAATATATGAGCTCGTTACGGTCATCATACCTCTGATTTATGAGGTTGTCCATGTTTATTTGAATTTTCTAAAGTTACAAAATCCAACGATGTTGGAGCTTCCACGTGCCCTCAGGAGCCATCAGCTTGCTCCTCTGTCTCCCAGTTGTCCAGCAAACCTAACCAGGCATCTGCATCCCTTCCCAGTTTGGCTTATCTCTATGGAATGCCACCCCCTCGATGAAGCCTCTCACAATGTTGTGACATCCCTACATGCCCCAAATACATGAGCGAGCGATAGAAGAAAAAACCTGGCCAACCCCGCACAAAACCAAAAAAAAATTGGCTAACACCATTTCCCCCCAAGTGAATTGTGGTGCTATCTAGCATCGCTCGTCTCTAAACTCCACTCCCCACATCTAGGAAAATTGGAAATAACATTCTGCAAAACATAGCTTCAGAAATTGTGAAAGACCACTTGAACCCTCTATTGCAAATGCCACAACATAATTCAACTAGTTTACTGTATCATGCCCTGAAGTGCCAACTCTCAGGGATCGAGAGAACCCAAGGATTTTCTTTCGGTTCCTCGCAAGCACGAACCACCAGTTGCTCAAGAAATTTGTCCAATACACATAGGCCCGAGAGGATTTTCCTACAAAGCATGGCCAAGGTTTGTCTACCGTGGTGTTTCCCCTGTCAACTTCATTACATCACAGACACTAGCTGGGCCAACCAAAATACCAACTAGTTCATTTTTGATGAATATTCCACAGTCCTAGGGGCCTTCAAAAACAACCAAACACCGCGTTGCACACCAGTCTCTAACTTCTCTACCTCTCTTTGAATTCTTAGACCTAAATGAGATGTAAAAGAACTCCAACACCCTTACATCACTGCAAAGCTCTACCATCTCCCACCTCGACCAATCAATAAAAAACTATCTCCAAGGACGAGTTTTAGAGACCATATTCATGTGTGGGTGACAGCCTAGCAATCTAACCCGCACTGCCATATCAATTAAACCCGAGAGTGGGGCACGAGTGGAGGCTGGACAAGCTCTGTCACCATCTCTCCCACCACTTTTCATACAATTAAGACACCCCATCAAGAATCATACATCTCCTTCATAACCAAAAGAAAAATAAATCAGTTTAAATCAATTTAATATTCATTGTATAAAATTGATAAAATTTTATTATTTAATATGGTTATTAAAATATTTGATTGAATCTAAATAATTTTTCATATAATTTTTTATTTATGTCTCGCATTAAAATTATTTTTACTATTCATATTTTTAAATCTTATATATCTACTTTTTATTAAGAAGAAAATGAATTACAAAAATAAAATTAGTTTTTATTATATAAAATTAATGCAAATTATGTTATTTAGCACTAATTAAACTATTTTATTTGTTGATGCCATAATTTTTTTCTTAATATATGTTTTCCAAGACACTATATTAAAAAAAATTACATAATAAGTAATTAGAAATTTATATATTTCCTTCAAACTTTAATTTTTTTAATTATTTTGCATTCAATTAATTTATATTTTTTATAAAATTAATCTAAAATTAAAATATTTTATATATAGTGAATATTGATTTATTAATTATTACTAAATTTTAATTTACTAATCTAAATATTATTTACTATTTTTAAATATAGTTTTCTATTACAACATCTCCATAAATTTTTAAATACATATTAAAAATAATTACTAATTAATTATTTTAAATTTTATTAAATATAAATATTTTATTACAATAAAATAATATATATCAATATATAAAATATAGAAATCAACCCTAACATAGTATTCTGCTGTGGTATTTAATGGTCTATCATTAATATACTAAAATAAGCCATAAAATAAGCCATGGATGACGTGACGTTTACGTAAAATATATTAGTGTGATATTAATTTTTGATATGTTCTCTGAAAGTTAAAAATTTTAATTTCTTATAAATTCAATTCATATTATTCATATAACTATTTATCTATAAAAATAATATTGCGTTAATTATGTATATTAACATCATTATTTAAATTGGGTATAAATAAATATGTTAAAAAAGTTGCTGATAACGAAAGTTTATATGAGAGAGTCAAAGGTTTTATAATTGGGATTGATTTGAAATTTATCTTCGGCAGAAATTAAGTAAAATAAGCCGTGGATGATGTGATGTTTACGTAAAATATATTAGTGTGATATTAATTTTGGGTGGATGATGTAATGTTTACGTAAAATATATTAGTGTGATATTAATTTTGGATAGTGTGATATTAATTTTGGATAGGTTCTCTTAAAGTTGAAAATTTTAATTTTTTATAAATTCAATTCATATTATTCATATAATTATCTATTTATAAAAATAATATTGCATATTATATATATATATATATATATATTAACATCATTATTTAAATTGTGTATAAATAAATATGTTAGAAAAGTTGCTGATAATGAGACACTCAAAGTTTTTATAATGGGAATTGATTTGAAATTTATCTTCCGTATAAATTAAGTTTAAGAAGGTTAGTATGGTAAAATATGGTTTATATTCAAAAATAAATTAATATCCTTCTTAATTATCTATATATTAAATTATTTTAAAATATTTAAGTAATATAATTTTTAAAATATAATTTTAATTTAAATATTTTATTTACTATAATAATTTTAATTAATTTAGCATTTTATGATGATCATCATAATTAAGGTCAAGTAAAACTAATGTATTTTATTGGATTTAAAGAAAAAAAATAAAATTTAATTCTCATTCTTCAAAATCTTGTTCTTATGATAAAAAGGAACAAGAAAAAAGGGTTTCAAAATCTTCCACCCTCTTAACTTGGCCTGAGGCATTCACTGCTCTAACAGCTCCTGCGATAGACCTTTGCTTCCTATCAGCAATGTCGAGTTTAGCTTTTAGCTGAGCTTTAGATAAATTAGATTTTCGCCATCTCAACTTAGGGCCAGGATTTGAGACAGAAAGATTTCCCAGTCCTCCCATAATATCCAAAAGTTTTTTTAGCTCTTTCTCCCCACACCGCCCCCCCCTTGTGGCCTAAGGTTATAGGGCCCAAGGCACTTCCTTAGCAAACAATTGAACAGAGGAATCAATGGGTGGAATAGAACACATATCAGCTGAGAGGTCCATGATGGACATGATGGCACTCTCAAGGGAAGGTTCAACATTTGCAGGGATGCCAATAGTCATATGAAAAGGATCCAACCTGGAGGGAGCAGGCTTTCGGCAAACAGAAGAAATATATGATAATGAAAAAGAAACAGAAGATGGGGCAAAAGCATCAATATCAGCCCGAAGAGGCTCCTCAGTAGCTTTGGCAGCAAGCGAGGCATCCGTGATCGGGGGGACATCCACTTCCCTCTTTCCTTCTACATATGCTTCCCCCATTGATACATCACAACCCACCTCTCCTTCCTATCCATTCGAGATATCCTGAGGATGCTGAGATCCTTGCTTCATGCCCAAACAAGGACCCCAATTTTCTTCCTCTACTTTCCTTCCATAGGTTTCCTGAGCTTTCCCTTTGAAGGGTTTCTTCTTTTGCCTAATCCCCAGAGAAAACTCTTGGTGAAGTGACCATATTGATGGCATATATGACATCTAAACATAATTTTCTCATATTCTAGAGTTTGGATGAAAGACCAATTCTGATAGTGAAGGTGAATAACATCTGACAAACCCTCTTTTGGGTTTAGGCAAACCAAAATCCTTCTGGTCCCCTGCTCACATGTTTGAATAAATGACATGTCTGCCTCCAAAAACTGGCCTAACAGATTCCCTATATCCCTAAAAACATTTAAGGTCTAGAGCGGTTAAGGGAGCCCTCATAGCTTGACCCAAATAGGGAGGTCAGCTAGCTTCTCCCTCTACATGTAGAAAAGAGGGTGCCATCGCATGAAAAGGATCAAAGCCAGTTCGAAACCCCAGTTATGTTCCACAACCCAGGAAGCCATTTCCTTTCTCTTAAATTAAAACATGATCCATCCATTGGCCAGGATGCGCACTTCGAACCTCACATCAGGCCCTTCCTTCCAGGTTTTCTCCACCCAGTCATTTTAGAAGGGAGCAATGAATTTGTTTCCTTTTTCTTTCCCAACTAAAGTTCGCTCTGTTGTATCCATTTCCTCATCAATAGATAAATCTATGCCCAAGACTAAATTTTGAACCTGGTCTCTTCTCCTCACCGCCCTTGCTTTCTTTTGCAAAATATTAGGGAGTTCTAGTTCACTCTCCAAAATTCTATGAAAGACACCATGAGCCTGGTCTGATTTGGTCCCTTCAACTTCCGGTGCTTCTCGTTTCTCCTTCAACCTTCCAGACTCCTTACCACTTTGAGAGGCCTCCTTTCCTCGGCCCATCGATCTACATTCCCTAGCTCCCTTTCTGTTAGGGATTTTGCCTTATGTACCTAGCTATTTACCCTGATTTCCTCTCAAAACAGGGCTAGTTCCCCTTCGCAAACCCTCCGACCTTTTCCTTCCTTCTGCTGCAATTTATTCCACTATACGCACCAAACCCTCCTATGTGGTGAGAACTGACTGAGTTCTCTGCTCTCCTTCCAGACACCCCAAGTCCCCAAACAACCCTGGTGCAACAATTCCTCTAATCGTGAAGCCGTAACCAACCATCTTTAGCTCCTACCTTGAATCAACCTTTTTCAGCAACCCAAAGCTTGCCACAATGTCCTCAAGGCCTCCAGATTGAGAAAAAAGCTTTGAGTCGTCATTATATTTCCCCTCTGGCCATTGAAAGCTCTGATCTGCACCGATTGGATTGTAAAAATCATTTCCAGGTACAGTAACCGCTTGCATGCAGTTAGAACCTAAATCCATAGAAATTATGGGGTTTACGGGGTACATTAGGATGCCTACCGACCTGTCGCCCACACCCAAACCTCCAAGCTTGCCGCTCTTGCCTGCCTCTATCCCAACGAGACCCTTCAGATTCAACTCAATTATCTCCATTCCTCACATTCTTAGTAGATTCTCAGGCTCGGGATCAACCTCAACGCGCTCTGACCCATTGACCATCCCGGAAAACCCTAGAAAGGATGGTGAAAAAACACACCTGAAGCACTGCCTCCCCGCCAGTCAGTACCTACAACCTCCACCAAAACACCCTTCAGCAACAAACATCGTTTAAAGTAAACAAACCCTGGGAATGTAAAAAGCGGGTTGTTACCTAGGAAAGAAGTTATCCCTGTGCGTGAAAGTGACCTCCTATGGTTGTAGCCGCAACAACACATGATCCGACATCTTCAGAACATGCCACCTGTACCCTGTCCGTGCAACCATCCGCCGTCCTCCAAGGCCCCGACTTGTCGGGCGCTGTCTGCAAACTGCAACAGCCCCTTGGCATCTTCTAACTCATTCTCAAACCATCCTAATAGCTACGATTTCTCCAATCACAAGAAATTCTCTTTTCCTAGGATCCACATCTTTAATTTATGTTATATATGTTATGCTTTCTATTTTTATATTAATAGACAAAGGTTAAAATATCAATACTTTGCATCTGTAAATCTATATTTACCTTTTTAAATTTTCACAAAAAAGTCATAAAATTACCATATAAATTATTAAATAAAAATAACATTATGATAAAATAATATCCACATATATTTTTGTCATTTACTAAAATAATGTTAACATATAAACGATACATCTTTCCATTTTGCAATTAATTTCATAAGTTTTACATAAATTGAAATAATTCTAGATAATTCTTGTCTTTATTGGAAATTCAATAGTTTTTCACTTACTTTAAATACGTTATTAGTTTCCTTTCTCAATTTGTACCCAATGTTATAAATTTACAAGTTGAAAGTTTTTCAAAAATCACCGAAATTTTCAAAAGTAATGGCATATAAAATATTGACACGGGATTCTTTGTGGAATATTTATGAATTCCACATTAGTTAATATATATAATAAAATGAAAAATACTAGAAAATATTTATAGGGGTGAAATAGAATTATAAGCTTGAAAAAAATTTAAAAAAATCAACCAAACTAAAAATTAATACAAAAAATTTTCAAATATTTTATTAATTTACATGAGACATTAAATAATATGAAAGGTAGAAATAATTTATCTAGGGTGAAGTGCAATTCAAGCTTTAACGAAACCTAACAACTCAACTAAGCTTAAAAAAAAAATGTAAATTGTTAATCTTATTTGAAAGTTGCATAAAAGTGATAATGATGATCATATACAATGGTTGTGGTGATTTTTTTCTCTTGTGATAAAAAAATTAATTTGAAGCTTTCGTTACAAATTTTGGTGATGGAAAGAATAGTTGTATTGATATTAATAGAGACATATTTATATAATATTATATATGTCTTTTGTTTTAATTTTTTTAATTAAGATTAACATATATTTATGTTAAATGTTAAATTTTACACATATTTCCGCATACACACTTACCCCTATATTAAATTTTAAAATACCTTTTAACTTAATAAATTTTCATTAAATTTAAATTTTATAATTTATTTATTTATTAAATAGAAACTAAAATTTACTATAAATTTATAATTTGAAATATTGAAAGAAAATATTAACTACTTTCATACCATTATTTTCATTAGATCATTTGAAGATCCAGTTTTCCTACCTTGAAATATTTATTTTATTTTTCAAACCTTGAGTACACGGTTTTTAATCTTTATATATGGACAATGTTTAATGTTCATACATTATTTTTTGAAGATGAATAATTTGATATAAAAATGTAAATTAATGTCAAAATATTTTAATAAGACATGTTTATTTTCATACATTATTTTTTTAAACTGAATAATTTTATATAAAAATGTAAACAAATGTCAAAATATTTTAATAATTTTTTTTTTTCATAATCATATTGTATGAAAGCATTTTGTAGATACAAATATTAAGAAATGATTAGCAAAGAATCCATAATTGAAATCTGAAGTATAATTGAACTCTAAAGTATGAAAGGGAAATAATTATATAATTCAATATATTTATGAAGTAAACTAATATTTTTTAATTATATAAAAAATAAAAAGAGCTATATTCTAAACTTTAGGATAAGGGACATGTATCATTTCTCTTATGATTAATTTGAAATGGATATTTTTTTTTTTGTTTAAATTGAAAATAAAATATTCATGAAATAACAAATTAAGCTAACTAAAATTAAAAATAAAAACACATAGGGTAACAATCAAAAACAAAAACAAAAATTACTATACTTAACTTTTGACTTAAGCAAAAGTCTAATTTGTCTTTTTATCTCACACCTAAGTTAAATCTTATCGGAGCTGGAATTCTTATACAATATTTTTTTTAAACCAAAATTCTTTTGATCATTAATACCTTACCTATGTTACCATTTTAACCATGTATAAATATACATATTAATAAGCCTCATATTATCTTAAAAAAAACTAGCTCATATCATATCGTTGGTTTCATTTTGGAAATAGGTTGTTAATTCCGCCAACATCACATTTATTAACGAGATAGCACTTCTGGTTTGCATTGAGATAATTAAATCTTATTACCAACGTGGCATCGCTAGCACGTTAACAGTAGATGCAACGTACTCGGTATTAACTACACCCGACAACTGTGAGATCTCTTCACGAGATTTGATGCAAGTTTTCATGTTTTCAGTTGCTTCTCCACCGTGAGATTTCAACCGATCTACGGCTGGAAAAATTAGGCGGGAGGTCAATAGTAATACTCGTCAATCTTAATGGAAGTGTCTTTTGTTCGACGAATTGGAAGCTGATGGGATAGCTCCGAGACAATTCTCGCTGGCGACTCCCACAGCTTTCCAGTAACTCATGAATCATGGACCCCTGCCTCCGCCACTCGCTCCCTTTGCACCATTCCTCCTGGCTGAGCATGATGCGTCCATGTCATACCATAAGCCCCATCCATGCATCATCAATTTTGAATTTGTAATTGGGTGTGATTTGAATTTGAATTAAGTTATAGTTTTGCAGTGTTTCAAGAGAGTGAAGGAGTGTGAAGATGGGTATATTCGTCATCTCCAGAATGCCATTGGAGTCCCCGTACTCTCGGTCGGCCCTTTAATGCCTGTCATGCAATCCATTGTCGGCGGCAGCGAGGGCTCTAATCTGCTGGATTGGCTGGAGATGTAGAGGGTAGCCTCGGTGGTGTTTGTGTGCTGTTATATTGACCCTGACCCTCTCCATTGTTCACAGATCGCCATTGCAGCAGCTACCATTAATGAGAAGATACATGCGCCTTCATGACAACAGGGTGCACACAGAGCAACCATTAAGCAACAAAGGGTCATGTGACACTGCCGATCAGGCTGAGGAGGCGAAGTATCGCCATATAGGAGGCAACAGTGGGAGGCTTGGCGCTATTGTGCAGAGAGCGATGGCAATGAGGGAGCGACAAACAACTCCGACGGGCGATGTAAAAGATATAGGCACCATGAGAAACCTCTGCAATATCAACAACACTCTGTCTACATCAGCATGCTGTAAGAGCACCATGGAAGAGGAAGGGAATGTAGGGCTTCGAAGTGGGTCCATGAGATATCAACGCCTTCACTGCCTTGCATCAATGGTAGACGAAGATCAGTACTATGGCAGATTAAACAAAGCCCCAGATCTTGGAAATAATATTACTTGCTAGGTGTTCCATTCCATTCCTCTACCTGATAGATCAACAAAAGCAAAGTCCAAGAAGAAGAAGAAGGGAATTTTAAGGAAACTATTTTGGTTTCATAAGAAAGCTACCTCTACCATTTCCCCATTATTAAGCTAATCATGTTCTGTACATGTTATGTGAATCAACAAACCAAATGAATACAGAATCAATGAAAATGTAATGACTATGGTTGTGTATTTTTTTTTCTTTTTAAGATTTGGATCTTTTCAATACCCTTGATTTATTTTTTAAGATTGGGATCTTTTCAATACCCTTGAATCAGTTTCTCCAAAATTATGTTATTTACCATTCAAAAATCATAATCATGTTGTATATATGTTATGTGAATCCACAACCCAAATGAATCTAGAATCAATGAAAATGTAATGGCTATGGTTGTGCTCCCAATTTATTTTTTTAAGATTTGGATCTTTTCAATACCATTGATTTATTTTTTAATATTTGGATCTTTTCAATAACCTTGAATCAGTGTCTCCAAAATTACTTTATTTATCATTCAAATACCCTTGCAACAAACCAGGACAGATAAGGAAGCATGGTTCAGCGCCCCAGTCCATTATAGTTCAGCATAAGAACGGAATGGCAGCAGTTCAATCTCCATGGCATTCCTCTTTCTATAGTGCATTAAGGTATTTAATGCAACTAATAGTGGTTTTGTTTTTCACATATCTTTGCTTGTGAAAGTTTATCACATAAGTAATTTGTGAATCATGGTGCTTAATAAAGCAACCTAAGCAAATTTCTGATGGTTGTATTGCTCACAAAGAGATTTCATAATTGTTTTCATTTTCGGGGTTTGTTTTTCTCAACTATTTAAAACTTTAATTTTATTTTCATTTTTTTGTTTTTTTAAAGTGTTAAGGTTTTTTTCCAACCCATCTTTCATTATACCTTTATATCTAATTCTCTTTTTATTATGTAGTGAAATTAATAAATACACATCTTTCATTATACCTTTATATCTAATTCTCCATTAACCATTAAAATTTTAATTATAATTATGCTACTCTTTTTTTTTTTCTAAATAAAACTGATCTATTAAAAAGTGTGTAAAGTTACAATATGACCGAGGTCAAAATTAGCTGCCTTTGGGATCGCAGATCTAATAGGAAGAAACAGGAAAAGAGACCACCCATTGAGAGGGGGACTGGCCTGGTGGAGAGAACCAAGACCCACGCAGGGGTTCAGCACCAAAGACACACTGAGTGTATACATGAAAAACTAGGGATGAGCCCAAAAACCCCTTAACCATCTGAACATAGATAAAAGCCCAGGAATGGGCCAAAAAGAAAGAGAAAAGCACCTCATTAAATAAACTATTCATCGGGCGAAACTTCCTCAACCCGACACCAACCAAACGCTTGCATATCCCTTGCCAGAGCCTCTTCAGAAACCAAGGGCCTTTGTTCCGCAATCTCTATCACTTCTACAGGCACACTGAAATTAGGAACATTCGGGGGTTGAAAAGGCGCGTTGACAGCTCCACTCTGAATATTGGAACCATGAGCAGTGTGCTGAGCGAGGCCAGGTGGTTGAACATTGGACTCCCCCGGCTGGGCCTCCTCCTGAAAAATGACAGAGAAAACAACCGAAATTCTTGGACGGTTCAGGGCGCTGTCAAAGATGAAACGCGCGCTACCAGTGGTGGGCGGAGGTACAGAGGCTCTCCCATTGCAGGTTCGCAGATAACGACCTGCACTCCTACCGCTCAAGCTAGATGGCACCTCAGACGAGTGGCTGGTAGACGCCCTATGAGGGGGGCCCCTGGTGCTGCCCCTTCGGCTCCTCATTAGATGGCGTAACCGAGGTATGGAGGAAGCAGGTGTGGGCGAGGTGACAATCGATCCGGAACAAGTCTCCCAATGAGCTTCCCAATCAATAGCAGACTCAGCGACTAGGAAGCGACGGGCAGCATGAACATGAAAATCGACAACTAACACCAGAACGACAGGATAATTGACATCAAACTACAGAAGACCAGAGTGGAGATGCAACGGACCAGAATGTAAGAGAGAGACCTCACTACCAAGGGAGTTGTGCGACTGAACCTCATCATAGAACGCCTCGCCTCCCTGCTCTTTAACCTCTCCAATCTTGCTACGACAAACCTGTCCAATAATGGCCTCATTGATGAAGGAAGTAGACTCCAGCATGCCAAAGCATGTGAAGGCGAAATTCCAAGCAGAAACCATGGTGTGAACTCTCAGCTCCCCAGATGTCGTTCCTTTGAGCTCAGCGCTGAATAAATGCCAAGATCTGGCATGCGATGGCGTGTTAATATGCTCGTCCTGGGTGGGCAGGTATCGATCCACCTTGCCCAGCCCCTATCCTGTCAACATAAACTCCTTACCGAACACCCGCATCCGGGGATAATTATGCTACTCTTTATTATGTAGTGAATTTAATAATTTTTTAATCCAACTAATAGTAGTTTTGTTTTCCACACATCTATGCTTGTGAAATTTTTTCACATGAGTAATTTGTGAATCATGTGGCTTGATAAAGCAACCCATGCAAATTTCTCATGGTTTTATTGCTATGTGAGCAGTGTTTCATAGAGATTTCATAATTGTTTGTTTTTTTAGGATTTGTTTTTTTAACAACTTTATTTTCATTTGTTTTTTTTTTTAAATGTCAAGTCTTTTTTCAACACATCTTTCATTATACCTTTATATCTAATTCTCCATTTTTTTATTTTTTATTTAATGTTAAAGTCCTCTTTTCAACACATCTTTCATTATACCTTTATATCTAACTCTCTTTTCAAATTATAATTATGCTATTCTTATTATGTGGTGAAATTAATTATAATTATGTACTCTTTATTATGCGGTGGGAACTTGTGATATAGTAATTTATGTCTATTTTTTATTTTATTTTTTTATTTTAAAATATTATTTTAGTATTCTATATAATAAAAATTTGAAAGTAATTAGATATTGAATAAAATATTTTTGATTTAATTTCTCACAGTACCATAAAATTTATAAAGTCATATAGGAAAATCAAAAGAAAAAAAACCCATATTTAGAATATAGTAGTGCCACCTTCCATAGTTAAGGTTTTAAAAGCTTTCAACATGAGTGATAAAATTCAAAATATATATATTTTTAGAAAGGAAGTAAGCTCATACTTATGGTGCTTAAAAAATTTATATAGATGGATTGAGAAGTTTTAAAAACGCTTATTGTAATTTGATTATGCCTAAATAATCATCGATGCACTTGGATTATGCAATATGAGATAGATAATTTAGTAAATATATTTAATATCTAATTTTTTTCAAGTAACTTTTAAATTAAATTTCTATAATACTTTCTTCTCCATTATATAGGGTATAAAAAAAAAAGACAAAACTCAATTGCATAACTAGGGTTAGAGGACAAATGATTCCATATTGTTTCTCATTCATAGGTTTGAGTGTCAAATATCAACCACGAGACTTTGCAAATTTACTAAAAATTTTTATAGTTTTCAAATTTTTGTGGTATAAGTTTTGAGTTGCTGAATTCAGAATCTCCACAGTTTGAATTTTTGCGTCTACATTTCGGGTCTAGAAGAAGACCCATCATTAGGAAAAATCATGTCGAAAAGAGGTTTATTAAAACTTATTGGAAACCTAATTCTTAAGGATTATAGTAAATTGTATCATTCATTTGAGAACAAATGTAAAGAGTCTCAAGGGAATATAACAAGTCATCAGGAGTCCAAGATTTATTGGAAGATGAATCCAAATGTCATTAAATAATGTATTTATGTGTATCATATGAATGAAATAGAATCGTATGCTTATATAAATCTATCCTTCATTTTCCATGTGTCCAATAGTGGCCCTCAACCTTAATGTTCTCACCATTTTGTGTGTATGTTTGCAGCCTCTCAAAGTTTTGAGGTCCCATTTTAGCTTTGTGTGGTCTTCATTCTCTCTTCTATGTGCCATTCACAAAACTCGTGGAGTTTCTTTTTGCTTGCGTTGCTGTCGCTGCTACAACACCATCCAAATTTTGCTACATTTGAATTTTGGAGCCTACCTAACTGTCGTATCAAGTGTCTCTTTCGTTGTCAAGTGTCATTGCATGTCATTGTTAAATTTAGATAGACATGGATTTTTCTATGCTTATTGCAATTTTACTTCAATATTTCTTAGGGACGATTCAATTTAGCAATCACATAAACATGGAAGTAAAATTATGATAGAACAAAATAATATATCAACAGAAGACAAGACAATAATATAGATCAGATTTTACAATTCTTCTTGTCCAGCAAAGATAGGGAATGGTGTGCATTACAGCAGTCAACAAGATGCATCAACGAGCAAAGTCTTTCTCAACATCAGATTAGCCAACACCCCAAGTGTCACACACACCCCTGATTTTGATGAAAAAATGACAAGATTCACTCAATAGGAGACAATAATGATGGAGAGAGATCATTCCTCTAATGGAAATGGAGGTGACCCTACTGCCTTCACTAATCATGCAAAGAAGAGGAACAATGGTGGTTCGATAAATCAAAACCATGGAAGAGCAGGGCCCAAAGGAAGGGAGGGAAGATGTTACACTTGTAACACTTTTGGTCACTGTATAAGAGAGTGCCCTAATATAAGGGACTCTCCCAAGGATGATGACAACATCAACTCCAGGGGAGATGACAATCAAAGGAACAACAGGTTCAAAGGAAAAAGGAAGGCTCCCTCTGATCGTAGTGGAAATGAACAATGTTAGGTCCCTATATTAATAGTGTAGTCCCTTATTATGTTAGTGTAACCCCCCTTATTGTTATTGATGTACCCCTGTATCCCCCATATTGTTATTATTGTTCCCTTAACTTATTATTGTTAGGTAGGCTAGGATTATATTGTGACCACATGGACTCCTATATATAGAAAGCGGGTTTTGTCATTTGTATCATCCAATAATTTTTCATTTATGTAGTGTATTGGAGGTTGCCCCCTCGAATTGGTTAATTTCTAAGGCATTGATCTCTCTCTTCTTCTATTTTTGGATTTGGTTTCATAACATACAACCTTTCAAGAGGTCGATAAATTCTACGTACGATGAGTATAATGTTGTTGATAATAAGAAAAATGAATTTATTCTTGTATTTTCCCTCTCTATTTCATCTCCTCCAGACACCCTAGATGTCTAGCTAATTGATAGTGGTGCTTCAAGGAAGCTCAGTAGTTATAAATAAGTCCTCTCTAATTTCATTGAGAAGGATACTAATATAGAAATTATCCTTGGAGATAATGCCACCTATCCTGTGAAAGGGGTAGGGACTATGACCCTTCATCTATCTCAAGGTCAAGTCCTCCGTTTACAAGATGTGTTGTACGTACCTGATCTGAAGAAGAACCTTGTGTTTATTTCGACAATGGGAGACAAAGGGTTTAAGGTGGCATTCGTTGATGGAAAGGTACAGATTTGGAAGAAGAAATTCAAAGAAGCTCTTACTATTCATTGGGGGCTATGTCATGTGATATAACTCTTCAAACAGAGTTATGGCACCAAAGGTTTTCACACCTTCATTACGAAGCCCTTCTCGAAGCAAGGAAGGTGGTCACAGGGATCCCCGAATTTAAAGATGATCATGAAGGTATATGTTAAGGTTGTGTCGAAGGGAAGCATATAGGGGGACCATTGCCCTCAAGTGTCACAAGGACAACTGATATTTTGTAGTTGATACATTCTAATTTATTTGGTATGTTGCCTGTGACATCCTTGGGAGGATGTTCTTATTACATGACTTTTACAGATGAATTCTCTCGCACGACCTGTACATATTTCTTTAGGAAGAAGGACTTAGCATTCAAATGGTTTCGTACCTTCAATGCCTTGGTGGAAAATAAAACTGAGAAGAGAATCAAATTTTTGAGGACCGATAATGGGTCCGAGTATAAGTCAAATGAATTCAATGGATTTTGCAGTGAAGCTGGCATTAAGAGGGAGACCACAACTTTGTATACACCTGAGAAAAATGGTGTTGCTGAAAGAAAGAACATGACCATTGTGGAAGTTTCTCGCGTCATGCTATGTTACCAAGGTCTTCCAAAGTTTCTATGGGGAGAAGCTGTGAACACTGCTATGTACGTTAAAAATAGATGGCCACATTCCGCTCTAGACACCAAAACTCCCATAGAAGTCTTCTCTAGTAAGAAACCTGATGTTTCTCATTTTAGAGTTTTTGGTTGTCGTGTTTACTTTCATGTGCTGAAATAAAAGAGAAGCAAGTTGGATGATTCTGGAAAGAAGGGAATGTTTGTGGGATACATTGAAACTTCAAAGGCATATAGAATCTATGTGCTTGTTCAAATAGAAGTAGAGATATGCCACAATGCCACCTTCTATGAAGAGGTTTCCCTCAAGAAAGTAAGAAATATTCCTAGCTCCAAGGAAGACAAAGAAGATGAAGAAGAAGGGAAGCAGGAATAATCGAAGGATGAACCGATCCCCGATGTTGAAGGACCAATGGATCCTATTCATCCACCTCCTTCGAATAAGAGAAGACCCT
Source organism: Pinus albicaulis (assembly GCA_034641835.2). Taxonomy (NCBI): domain Eukaryota; kingdom Viridiplantae; phylum Streptophyta; class Pinopsida; order Pinales; family Pinaceae; genus Pinus; species Pinus albicaulis. Next base: position 1,161,689,517 of record CM076570.1, on the reverse strand, counting down.
CATGGCTCAGGGATACTCTCGAATATGTCGAGAGACATATTTCCCCAGGGGGGACATTTTGTGAAAGAAATAAGTTGAATAGATACCAAGGGTATCTAGCAGCCATGAGTACGATTGTACAATCTGAGCCTGGATCATTTGAAGAATTCGTAAATCATCAAGTTTGAAAGGATGCTATGCATAAAGAATATGAGTCCATTATGAAAAATTAAGTATGGGAAGTGGTACCGAGACCAGAGGAAAAATCTGTTGTCACTTGAAAATGGCTCTATAAGATCGAGCATGGATATGATGGTAGTGCTAAGAAGTACATGGAAATATTTGTTGCCCAATGTTTCTTTCAAAAAGAAGGCAAAGATTATGATGACATATTTTCACCTGTTGCCCGCTATACCACCATCCGATCTATTATTTCCCTTGTTGAAATGCAAGGATGGAGCCTCCATTAAATAGATGTGAAGATTTATTTTCTGCATGGTTTAATAAATGAAGAGGTGTATGTGGAGAAACCTCTCGGGTTCGAAGTCCAATATATACACACCTATGTATGTAGGTTGAAGAAATCCCTCTATGGGTTGAAGCAAGCCCCTGGGGATTGGTATGAGAGGATAGATAGCTACTTGATGAAGCTGGGATTCACTCAAAGTAATGATGATCCAAACCTTTATTTTAAGGTTGATAGAGAATGGCATTTCATTCTGGTTCTCTATGTGGACGATCTCTTCCTGATAGGTGCTGACCCTCTCATTCATCAGTGTAAGAGGGAGCTAGCTTCCGAGTTTGAGATGAAATACATAGGAATGATGCATTACTTCCCAGACTTGGAGGTCTGGAAAAGGCCAAGTGATATTTTCCTTTCTCAAGGAAAATATGTCGTGAAGATGTTGGAGAGATTTGGTATGATGGACTATAAGTCTGTGTAAACACTGATGGAACTCAAATTTAAAAGGTTATGTGGAAATGCTACTAGGACTGAGCTGAGAAATCCCACCGAGTATCGACAACTCATGGGGGCCCTAATGTTCTTAGTGAACTCTTGTCCTAGAGTATGTTTTGTAGTGAACACTTTGAGTCAACATATGGTTCATCCTCATCACATTCACTGGATTGGTGGTAAGAATCTATTGAGATATCTTCGGGGAATAATCAACCATGGGCTGAGATACACTGCCGTGAGTTTGAGACTCCATGGACATACTGATGTCGATTGGGCTGGAAGTGTGGTGGATCGTAAGGGCACATCTGGAAGTTGCTTCCCCTTGGGTTGTGCTTTGATATCTTGGACGAGTAGGAAGCAAAATTCGGTGGCTTTGAGCACAGTTGAGGCCAAATATATTACAGCAAGTATGGCCTGTTGTGAAGTTGTTTGGTTGCGAAAGCTCTTCAGTGAACTGTTTGGACATGTGTTAGATACCACCATTATCCTTTGTGATAACCATTTGGGATTCGTCTTTATGAGAATCATGTGTTCCATGATCAATCCAAGCATATTGATATCATGTACCACTTCATTTGGGATATGGTACATCGAGGTGCTATAAGGATCGATCACATTGGGACTAATGAGCAGGTCGCAGACATTATCATAAAGCCCTTGGGGAAGGTAAAATTCTTAACCTTCCATGAGAAGCTTGGAATCGTGGAAAGACCCTATTTTGAGGGTCCTTCTTGAGTTGGAATATGAGCTCTGGGAGCTCCAAGGGGCTTGGGGATAGATTCTTGGAGCTATAAGCACACATGAGGCTAGGCTTGCTAAACCTTATTGTGCTTCTGCCCCACCGTTATGATATTTATTTGGTTCACCTCTCTTTGATCTATGCCCCACACAAATCCTACCCATGGTGTTTCGGACTCAAGGGAAGTACCTCTCATTTTGCCAATGAGGTGGGAAATGTGGATAGAGACCAATAGCAAGACTGATGGACGCATCAGAGATCGCCGTACTCTCTATGTCTAGGATGGAACATGTCCAACACCTTAATCTCAGATCAAGTTTGATGAGGTTCTTACCTCTAAACTGACTTCGGGTCAGTAAACTCAGTAAACTAACTTCGGGTTAGTATGAGACTCTTTTTGAGTTCAAGAGAGGTTTTATCAGGTCTAAGCTAACTTCGGATCAGCAGAGCGTGATGTCTTTATGACTCACCTTTTGTTCTATTTGCGAAGAATATTTAGCAAAGCAAGTTACGATAGGATGACGCATGATGCTATATGATAGTACATGATGGTACTAATCTCTGGATGGCACAAGTGGATAGATGGAGTTCTCCTTAGTTGAGAGAGAGTGTTAATTTTGGGAAACTAGGTCCAAACTCCAGGTTGCATTTATCATATGATGATGATTATATATTTTTTGGATTCCTCTTTCGGAGAGGTGCAAGATTGATCTAAAGATCATCTTGTTTGGAGGAGCAGAACATATATTTTGATTTTATTTTCCACGCATGTGCAAGGTCGACCAAATTTGTATTGTAGGCTAACAAGCCTAATAGATGTGCCACAAACCCCCACTAACTGATATAAATTGGAGAGACTTGGAGATCATTTGTACATCAACTCATCACACATTCTCTATTGTGATTTGATTGGTTCGATCAGCCTTTGGAGGCATCTCTCTCTCACACATGCAGAGCTGCAACTGGGAAAATTTGCGGACTATTTTAGGGTTGATTGCTGGTGGGTTGACCAGTGTTGACCATGGTCAACCCTTGGTGTTTTGACCTCCAAAATTTGCAGAAATTTCGATCTTGTGAGGCTGCATTTGAGGGCACAAAGATCGAGGAAAAAGGAGCATGTTGATTGAAGCCCTAAAACTGCATCTTTGACTTTCTATTGACCAATGTTGACTTTTGAGGAGATATCTTTGAGGGGTGTGTGTGCCACTTGGGGTGTTGGCTAATCTGATGTTGAGAAAGACTTTGCTCATTGATGCATCTTGTTGACTACCGTAACGCACACTATTCTCTATCTTTGCTGGACAAGAAGAATTGTAAAATCTGATCTATATTATTGGCTTGTCTTCTGTTGATATATTATTGTGTTCTATTAGAATTTTACTTTCATGTTTATGTGATTGCTAAATTGAATCTTCCCTAAGAAAGATTGAAGTAAAATTGCAATAAGCATAGAACAATCCATGTCTATCTAAATTTAACAATAACATGCAATGACACTTGATGACGAAAGAGACACTTGATATGACAGTTAGGTAGGCTCCAAAATTCAAATGTAGAAAAATTTGGACGGTGTTGTAGAAGCAACAGCAACCCAACAAAAAATAATCTCCACGAGTTTTGTGAATGGGACATAGAAGAGAGAATGAAGACCACAAAAAACTAAAATGGGACCTCAAAACTTTGAGAGGCTGCAAACATACACACAAAATGGTGAGAACATTGAGGTTGAGAGCCACTATTGGACACATGGAAAATGAAGGATAGATTTATATAAGCATATGATTCTATTTCATTCATATGATACACATAAATACATTATTTAATGACATTTTGATTCATCTTCCAATAAATCTTGGACTCTTGATGACTCATTATATTCCCTTGAGACTCTTTACATTCTTTATCAAATGAATGATACAATTTACAATAATCCTTAAGAATTAGGTTTCCAATCAGTTTTAGTAAACCTCTTTTAGACATGATTTCTCCTGATGATGGGTCTTGTTCTAGACTCGAAACGTAGACGCAAAAATGCAAACTGTGGATATTCTGAATTCAGCAACTCAAAACTCACACCACAAAAATATGAAAACTATAAATTTTTTTAGTAAATTTGCAAAGTCTCGTGGTTGATATTTGACACTCAAACCTATGAATGAGAAATAATATGGAATCATTTGTCCTCTAACCCTAGTTATGCAATTGAGTTTTGTCCTTTTTTTTGTATACCCTATATAATGGAGAAGAAAGTATTATAGAAATTTAATTTAAAAATTACTTGAAAAAAAGTAGATATTAAATATATTTACTAAATTATCTATCTCATATTGTATAATCCAAGTGCATCGATGAATATTTAGGCATAATAAAATTACAATAAGGGTTTTAAAACTTCTCAATCCATCTATATAATTTCTTTAAGCACCATAAGTATGAGCTTACTTCCTTTCTAAATATATATATATATATATATATATATATATATATATATATATATATATATATATATATATATATATATATATATATTGAATTTTATCACTTTTGTTGAAAGCTTTTAAAACCTTAATTACGGAAGGTGGCACTACTATATTCTAAATATGGGTTTGTTTTCTTTTGATTTTCTTATATGACTTTATAAATTTTATGGTACTATGAGAAATGAAATCAAAAATATTTTATTCAATATCTAATTACTTTCAAATTTTTATTATATAGAATACTAAAACAATATTTTAAAAGAAAAAAATAAAATAAAAAATAGACATAAATTACTATATCACAAGTTCCCACTGCATAATAAAGAGTACATAATTATAATTAATTTCACCACATAATAAGAATAGCATAATTATAATTTGAAAAGAGAATTAGATATAAAGGTATAATGAAAGATGTGTTGAAAAGAGGACTTTAACATTTAAAAATAAAAATAAAAAGAAAGGAGAATTAGATATAAAGGTATAATGAAAGACGTGTTCAAAAAAAGACTTAACATTTAAAAAAAAAAAATTGAAAAAAAAATTGTTAAAAAAACAAGCCCTGGAAAAACAAACAATTATGAAATCTCTATCTAAAACATTGCTCACATAGCAATAAAACCATGAGAAATTTTCATTCATTGCTTTATCAAGCCACATGATTCACAAATTGTGCATGTGATAAACTTTCACAAGCAAAGATGTGTGAAAAACAAAACTACTATTAGTTGCATTAAAAAATTATTAATTTCACTACATAATAAAGAGTAGCATAATTATAATTAAAATTTTAATGGTTAATGAAGAATTAAATATAAAGGTATAATGAAAGATGCGTATTTATTAATTTCACTACATAATAAAAAGAGAATTAGATATAAAGGTATAATGAAAGATGCGTTGGAAAAAAACCTTAACATTTAAAAAAAAAATGAAAATAAAATTAAAGTTTTAAATAGTTGAGAAAAACAAACCCCAAAAAAGAAAACAATTATGAAATCTCTTTGTGAGCAATACAACCATGAGAAATTTGCATGGGTTGCTATATCAAGCACCATGATTCACAAATTACTCATGTGATAAAATTTCACAAGCAAAGATGTGTGAAAAAAAAAACCACTATTAGTTGCATTAAATACCTTAATGCACTATAGAAAGAGGAATGTGAGGGAGATTGAACTGCTGCCATTCTGTTATTATGATGAAATATAATGGACTGGGCTACTGAACCATGCTTCCTTATCCGTCCTGGTTTTTTGCAATGGTATTTGAATGATAAATAACATAATTTTGGAGAAACTGATTCAAGGGTATTAAAAAGATCCAAATCTTAAAAAATAAATCAATGGTATTGAAAAGATCCAAATCTTAAAAAAAATAATTGGGAGCACAACCATAGCCATTACATTTTCATTGATTCTAGATTCATTTGGGTTGTGGATTCACATAACATATATACAACATGATTATGATTTTTGAATGGTAAATAACATAATTTTGGAGAAACTGATTCAAGGTTATTGAAAAGATCCCAATCTTAAAAAATAAATCAAGGGTATTGAAAAGATCCAAATCTTAAAAAAAAACATGCACAACCATAGCCATTACTTTTTCATTGATTCTGTATTCATTTAGTTTGTTGATTCACATAACATATATAGAACATGACTAGCTGAATAATGGAGAAATGGTAGAGGTAGCTTTCTTATGAAACCAAAACAGTTTCCTTAAAATTCCCTTCTTCTTCTTCCTCGACTATGCTTTTGCTGATCTGTCAGGTAGAGGAACGGAATGGAACGCTTGGAAAGTAATATTATTTCCAAGATCTAGGGATTTGTTTAAACTGCTACAGTACTGATCTTCGTCTACCATTGATTCAGGGCAGTAAAGGCGCTAATACCTCATGGACCCACTTCGAAGCCCTACATTCCCTTCCTCTTCCACGGTGCTCTTACAACATGCTCATGTAGATATAGTGTTGTTAACATTGCAAATGTTTCTCATGGCGCATATACCTTTTACATCGCCCGCTGGAGTCGTCTATCGCTCCCTCATCTCCATCGCTCTCTGCACAGCGGCATCAAGCCTCCCACTGTTGCCTCCTACATTGCGGTACTTCACCTCCTCAGCCTAATCTGTCGTGTCACATGACCCTCTGTTACTTAATGGTTGCTTTGTGTGCACCCTGTTGTCGTGAAGGTGTGTGTATCTTCCCATTAATGGCAGTTGCTGCAATGCCAGACTGTGAACAATGGAGAGGGTTAGGATCAATATAATAGCACACAAACACCACCGAGGTTGCCCTCTACCTGTCCAACCATTCCAGCAGATCGGAGCCCTCGCTGCCACTGGCAATGGATTGCACGGCGGGCATTAGAGGGTCGACCGAGAGCACGGGGACTCTAATGGTGTTCTGGAGATGATGAATATACCCATCTTCGCACTCCTTCACTCTCTTGAAACAATTCAAAACTATAACTTAATTCAAATTCAAATCACGCCCAATTATAAATATTCAAATCGTGCCCAATTGCAAATTCAAAATTGATGATGCATGGATGGGAATGATGGTATGATATGGATGCATCATGCTCGGCCAGGAGGAGCGGCGTGGAGGGAGTGAGTGCCGGAGGCAGGGGTGCACGATTCACGAGTTTCTGGAAAGCTGTGGGAGTCCCTGGTGAGAACTGTCTCGGTGCTATCCCATTAGCTTCCAATTCGTCGAATGAAAGACACTTCCAATCCTAATTCCTCGGCTTATTACTTCTACTCTGTCATTTTTGGACTTGTTTTTGGCTCTTAGGATTGGTCTTAGATGCACTTTGAAAACTAATGGCGATGCCTTCGTTGCTCTTGCTCGTCTTGAGTGAATGCCTTGGTTTATTTCCTCGTGGCTCTGCAACAAAATGGATAGAAGGTGCTGAAGTTATCCAGAAGGAGGTTTTGAACCATTTCTCCCTCTGCCGCGGATGTATCTTTCTCCATTCCGACTCTTGTTGACACTGTACAGGTAAAATTCTCTTTGCAACTGTAACATTATCCTCATTACTTAGACGGAAATCCATTCCCTTCTTTCCATTTGTTATTTTATAATGTAAGTTTAAGTAAATAGGTTGTATCGTACTGTTAAGATAGAGTTCAATCCCATTACCTCGGGATTTTTTCGAACTTATTGTTGTTTTGTTTTTTATAATGGAAAAATCTTTATTTATATGAATAAGTTATAGAGTTTCCTTCTGAGGAACACTCACAAGCTTTAAATATTTACTGTAATTTTTTTTCCTGGGGGCACCATACTCTTTAAGATATGCTAGAATTGTTGCTCTTTGTGAGTTTTTTGAAATATTTATAAATAACATTGTTAAGCACAGTGACTCTCAGTTTATTTCTACTAGGGTTGGAAGTTATAGTTCTAGTTTTCTTTAATATTTAGAGTTATACTTGCATAAATAGTTCTTTCCAATTGCATTTTTCTTTCATCTCTTGCTTTGAAAGCAAAAATATTTCACATTACTCTTGTACATATTTAAGCACACAATTTTTCTGTAGTTTAAATTTTAACTTTTTCTATTCAATTTATTTATGAGGAGAATCATCTTAGGCGGTGTCCGGACCACCCTAAATCTTTGTCTGCTTATAGTATAAAAACTTGAGAGGCAACTAGTTGTGGGTTGAGGTTTCACCCGAACCCTCAACTGAAAGCCTACTCGTTTTAGTTTTTAATTTGATTTGAAGATTCTTTTACATGATAGAATGCATGTTAACTTATAGTTCCATATTGTTATATTTATATATATGGTACAGTTACTGTAATATGTTAATATCGAGGATCTTTGTAGCCTCTACCTCTGGCACGAGTTTTAGTACTATCTTTTTTCAGTTATATTTTTTTTTTTCCAATTTTTTTCTTGGAAAAAAACTCTGTTTATCAGTAATAGAAGTATGCTTAAATTTGGTATTCCAAATTTAAAATGGGTTCCTTACAGGTTTCTTTCTAACTCACAATCACTAATGAATGATTTTGAGAAAAATAGCCATTCTTATGATAACTACAGTAATTAAAAATAATTACAGAATAAAAACTTAGATATGCAGAACCTACATGGTGATCTCCAATACCTCTATTAATTAAACGTATTTGAGTTTTTGGTTGTGGTCCTCTGTTTATCACTGGTCAAAACCTGCAAATATGTTTAGACAGGATTTCCCTGAATCTACAAAAATATTGTAATTTCATATGTACTTATCTATATTTGAGTTTTTAGTTGTGGTCCTCCCACCATCAAGAGATACGATTACGTCCTCCTTTCCCCCATGCTCCAAACTGAACGGTATGGGTTAATAGTGGATTTATTTCTACTGTGACCTCATAAATCTTCAGAAAATTTTTGAGTGTTTTTCCACTGGTCTCTACCAGCTCAAAAAATCTTCACTCTTTCTTTAACTCATCAACACAACCCCTACTCCTCACTGGGATCAGTCCTTTATCCCCAGAGGAGCAGGTAATTGTTTTCAATCGTTCCTAACCTCTTTTCAGTTCTTAGAAAACATTTACCATCAGCTTTTAATTTTATCCAGTTATTTTCCATAACAACTTTATTATTATAATTAATAATATTAATTATAATAATAAAGTGTTTTCATTAACAAATAATAAAAGTCACTTAACTAGTTAATCAACTAGTTAACAGTAAATGCAACTATCACACATGTATGGGTTAGTTTCAAATAAAATAAAATATTCATTAAATAGAAACCAATATCTATATAATTAACAACAAAAATAAATATGCCTGTTTTATTATTTTTAATAAAAATAATTATAAAACATCAATATTTTCACTAGTATTGTGATTATCAGGTTGATTGTTAATAATACATAGAGTATAGAGGAAATACATAATTCCTTAAATTTTTAAAATGCAATTGAAATTTGGTATTTCAAAAAACTCAAAATAACAAAACAATATTTCATTTTTAATTATAAATATGCAGAATGTTTTTTTTTTTCAATGTGAGTCTTAAATAATATATTTAAATGTCCATATTATTAATATATTTCACTTTCAAACAGAATCCATAATTAATCGTTCATAAATAACATCTAAAAATAATAATAATAAAAAGTTTCAATATGGATCATAAATAAATATTTCAATATCATATTTACATAAAAAAATCCCCATATAAAATTATTTGTATTTAAATGTATTAATAAAAAATAAAAATAATGTAAATAATGTGAAGTGTAATTTTTTCCATATTCTATATAAAGTGAAACTTCCCGATATAAAATTGATGTGTATTTAAACATATTAATAAAAAAATAAAAATAATGTGAATAGTGTGAACTATAAATAAAAACTTCAATGCCAAATATGTCTATTTTAAATTAAGATATTTAAAATAAAGATTATATATATATATATATATATAACTTTAGATTTATCAAAAAGTAAAAGAGATAAATGTTTAAATGTTTTTTAATTTCTCTTCTCTAAAAAATATTTATATTTATTTCAATAAATTTAATCAATAAATAAATTGAGAATAAAGACCAAGTATAATTCTATATATATAAAAATTACTTTAGATTTATCAAAAAATAAAAAAAATAAATATTCAAAAAAAATTATCTAGAAAATATTTATATTTATTTCAAGAAATCTACTTTGTGATAAATCTAACATTAAAATGAATTTACTCCCATAGTACTAACTATTACTTCTAATTGCACTTGTAACTTCAACAAATTACATTGATTTATATGAAATGAAAAACTAGGTTAATATTAAAAATTAAAAATGATATCTAAAATAATTAATTAATTTATAATTTATTAAGGTTTTATTTTCTTTTGAAAAACAAAATGTTTTCTGTATAAAACAAATTTTATATAAAAAATCAATTAAACGCAAAAAATATAAAATATGTAGTGCTTTCTTTTATATATATATATATATATATATATATATATATATACACAACATTTTAAACGGAAAGACATATTTTTCCATTTAATATCTATGTATTTGCAAAAAAGTTTGGTAATAAAGAGGTACTTCGAAACTCAGCTATCTTTTTCTGCTCCTCTTTCTGGATCGTTCATCTGCCATGCTACTCTCCATGTTAACGGTGTATCATATCAGGAAACTCTATGTGCAACCTAAATGTTGTATAGACTATGACCCACTCACTCACGGATGTGTGGCTCTGCCTTGTTAATGTCTCCCCGTCAATATTAAGGCCGGTGCAACCTTACAGCTCATCATTTTTACCTGAAGATTTTAGCGATGTGATGTCCTCTTCGGTGCAGTACTGTGCCAGCTTTTGAATGAAAAGAAAAGAAATAAAAGTATGGATTGGTGGATAGAGGTGATATGACAGTTTTAATTGGATGAGAAGAAGAATATTAAAACACCGTGTATAGAAAATAGAAAAGGTTTTAAGGGCAGATTTTCGAAATATTCCTAAATGTACACTCCCAGAAATTTTAAATAAAAAGCGGGGAATAGGTCGATGAGCTTTTTGCATGTGGAGAATGAGTTGATAAGCTTTTTGCATGTGGAGAATGCAAATCATCACAGAGCGAAAATACCGGAAAGTAGGTAACTGTTTTCGTGGTTCTGGTTCGCTCCTCAACTTTTGATGGACATGACGCTGTTTGAGTCTCGACCTACCTATTTCCTTTGCTGCGGCGTTTACAGGTAAGCTTTGGCGGGTGTAGCACATGCAGTTTTATTTCTTTTCGAATTTATTAGGCTGGTGCCGTTCTGCCAATGTCAAGATTTGGGACCAAGTTTATTTTCGAAGTCTATTCACTCATAAATGTGCGAGGCAGTATATGTCTATTTCAAAATGATATAGTTGCTTTTTTACTTGGATAGACTGGAAAATAAGCTTTGCTCAGATTTAAGGTGGTTCTAATTATGGCAAAGTCTCATATGGCACACTATCTCGAGTCTCGACCTCCCTGTGTCGTTTGCTGCGGCGTCTACAGGTATGCTTTGGCAGTTGTTGCACATGCAATTTTTATTTCTTTTCGAATTTATTAGGCTGGGTACCGTTTTACACGATTTTTCGATGAAAGCATGGTTGGTGGTTCGAACGGAGAATAGACAGTTACGTGTTTGGTTCTAACACCAATTAGAAGTAGGCTTCGTCGACGCTTTGGTGAACGGAAGTGTCTTTCGTTCGACGAAACGAACGCTGATGGGACAGCTCCGAGACATCTCTCCGGCGACCACCGCGGCTTTCCGGATAGTATGTGCACCCCGTCCAACTCGAACGGCGGACAAAACTCCAACCAACGAACGGTGGACCCCGCGCCCTCCGCCACCTCGCTGCCTCCGGGCTGCTGCTCCCTTTTGCAGTGGCCAAGCATGCTGCGTCCATCTCATACCATCAGCCTCATCCATGCATCATCAATTTTGAATTTGTAATTGGGCGCGATTGGACCATCGCCAGTTGTTCCGACTCTGTTCATGGATACCATACCCAAGTGAAAAGCTTCGTGCAGTCGGTTGTTTTGAAATTGTGAACATCCCTCCATTGAAAAACCTCTGTATTCTCCTTTTTCCTCTGTAAATCACCTAGCTGGTATTGTGATAGTTTTATTGATTGATTATCTATCCATAGTTTCCGCAAGCGATTAGACAGTATATCAATGTCATAGAAATAATAGATATTTCAACAATGGTTTCTTCTGCTGTATTTTCCTCTAATATTTTATCATCCAAAGAATGGCCGGCCTTTGGTCTTATGGGTTTACAGAGACGGCCTGCGGTATCCAGCACCTGGAGCAGAAATGTTATTAGATTTCGGCGGTGTTTCAAGGTGAGAGCAATGCAGGCCTCTGGCGCCGCAGCGGCAATTTCAGATCACAGTGATATGAAACCAAAAAGTTTGTATGAAGTACTGGAGATAGGGCCCGCGGCAGCTGCAAAGGAAAAAAAGGGCTTACAGAAAGCTCGCGCGGCAGTTTCATCCAGATCACGCGGCTTCTCCCGAGGAAAAAGATGAGAAGACCCAGATATTTTTGAAGATACACAATGCGTATGTAATTCTGTCGCATCCATATGACCGCAAGCTTTCGGCTCCAGTGCGGGGCTTCGCTGGCCAGACGTGGCGCAGAGCGAGTAATGGGCAGCCCCCAGCTTATAGATATTCTGGTCATATGGAGCGGAGTTGGGAATCAGATCAATGCTGGTGATCTCCATTTGTCATCTGAAAATTTTGAGGCGATTATATACATAATTAACTATGTATATATGTGTGCGTATTGTTTCGATTTTTTCAATGTATATATACATTCTATTTTCGGGGAGGATTTCTATCCTCGAATCGATTAAAAAGCAGTAGCATCACTGTTTTACTGTACATTTCAAAATTTTCCCAGCTTTTTCTGTAAAGCGTTTTCCTCGGTTATTCAATATTTATCCTCTACCTTTTTCTTGATGACTATTTTTGTTTTTTATAATCAGAAATCATTATGTTATTCTAAATTTTTTAAAGAATTTCTGTTATTTTAAATATGTGAATTAAAGTTACCTAAAATTTTGCCCATACTCGTGAACCCATCCAGGGGATAGGTACCAGGATCAAATAGATATTTGACAAATGTGTAAATTAAAAATTTCGCTCTTGCTTTTAATTTCTGGCAAGTGTGTAGGATTCAGTGTTACTTTTACTAGAATCAATTTTCTTTGTAATTCCTAAAACCATGAAACCACCAACAAAATTGGTAGATACATTTTAAATATCTTGGCCAAAGTGCAAATGAATGAGAGTAATTTATCTGTACGGGCAAACCAGGAATAAAATTTAATATGAAGTGTGGATAAATTAATGTTAGCTAGCTGGATTTTCAAATGAATTGGGACCTGTAAAATTTGAAAATGTATTTAATTTAATTAAATTTTTGTATAAAAAATGAAATTTTATTGTTTGGTTTAAAGTATGTAAATGTTCAAGGGTTAAAATATTTTAAATATATAAATGATTTAAACACAGTATATCATTTTAGATATAAAACTAATTGTTGTTTTTAATAAAAAAATGGTTTTTAAGGAAATATATTTTAATAGAAATTTGTGTTATTATAGTTGTGTTGGGTTTATGGATTTGTTGTAATATTTTTGTTATGAGTTTTATTTGAATTGTGGATTTTATGATTGAGCAAATTACCCAATTCTTCAATTGTCATGTGAGAATGGGTTTATGTAAATCTTTTCATTTAATTTTTGTCATTCTTCAAACACATATTATTGTTGAGATATAATTTTTAATATCACGAGTTAAAATCAATTATTTAATTCTAAATTTAAAAGGGTCTTTCTTGAGAGTGAATTTGCATAAGGATCTTAAAGAGTTTTACTTCTTGTGACCACCCACTTCCTTTTTCAACCTTAGGCCCAAATGGAGACATCAACTAAAATTTAATGTGTCAAAAGACCTTAGGGAATTTCATTGAATTAGGGTGGGGTATGATATAAATTAAGGGTTAAAATATTTTAAATGTTTAAGGGTTAAAATATTTTAAATATATAGATGATTTAATAGAGTATATAATTTTAGATATAAAACTAATTGTTGTTTTTAATAAAAAATTGGTTTTTAAGGAAATATATTTTAATATAAATTTGTGTTATTATAATTGTGTTGGGTTTATGGATTTGTTGTAATATTTTTGTTATGCGTTTTATTTGAATTGTGTATTTTATGATTGAGCAAATTATCCAATTCTTCACTTGTCATGTGAGAATGGGTTTATGTAAATCATGGATTTATGTAAATCTTTTCATTTAATTTTTGTCATTCTTCAACACATATTATTGTTGAGATATAATTTTTAATATCATGAGTCAAAATCAATTATTTAATTCTAAATTTAAGAGGGTCTTTCTTGAGAGTGAATTGGCATAATTTTAAAGAGTTTTACTTCTTGTGACCACCCACTTCCTTTTTCAACCTTAGGCCCAAATGGAGATATCAACTAAAATTTAATGTGTCAAAAGACCTTAGGGAATATCATTGAATTAGGGTGGGGTACAATATGGTTAACCAACTTATGTGATGTATTAATATTATTAACACTTACTTTCAATGCTAAAGCCTAAAGCAAAAGATTATTGACTCTCCTTATGGCCAGGCAAGACCCACATATGGCCCTAATAAGTTGGCAACCTCTAATGTGTCAATGCCAACTAAATTGATAAATGACCACTTGAAAAGACTTGATGTACCCTAATTTATTCATTGTCTAATGTACAATCAAAATTCTTCCAAAATCTTCTAAAATTTGTGGGTACTCTTCCCACATGGTGTATTCATGTTCCCCCCTAGCATCTTCGGGACTATAGCAAGTCCATTGGACTTTTATTAGGTCAATTGCTTGGTTCTTGAGCAGTTTGATATTATTGTCCAAGATGCACATTAGCTGAACCTGGAAGTCTTTGCCGTGCTTCACTTAGATCACAACACAATAAATTACACAGTTATGATAAGATACATAATTTTTGAGTGAAGACACATCAAACACATTATATGTGAACATGGATGTAGGCAGTGCGAGAATTTATGCAATAGAATCAGTCCTCTCTAGGATATCAAACAGAACACAATATCTTGTTGTGCACTATGTATTTGTTTGTATAAATTTTCTTCTTTTCTTGTGAAGCCTTTAAGTTCCACCTTATTTTCATCATCTAAGGCTTCCATTTCCTTGAGTAGCTCTATCCCAATAATTGTTCTATCAGCTAGGTTATCCCAACTCATAGGTGTGCTACATTTCCTACAATACAAGGCTTGTGCTAGTTGTAACTGTTATATACACTAGTGAGAGATCAAGTGAACTAAATATTAATTAATTCACAATCAGTGATCTCACATGCCACTGAGGATTTACTATTATTATCTACATGCATGTCAGATCCAGTGGAGACCGAGTTGAGATCTAGGCGAAAGGAAAGTTGACTATCAGTGGTAGGATTATTGGGTTGCACCCATGCAACCAAACACCCATTGGAGTTCCCATGATACTTGCGCAGTCGAGGAAGGCCAAAATTCCTATTCTTTAGGGATTTCATTCATCAGGGATTATGCAAGAAAGGTAGGCTGTCTGGAGGCAATAAATTCACTAAGTATTGGTCAATTTTATGTGTGACAGTGTGAGACAATTAGCTGAGTATAGGAGGGCTCTTGTGAGAAGAGTTGTATGTAATTGTTTCATGATTCCATGTTGAATATACAATAGAAGATATTGGGGTTTTGAGCAACAAGCTTTCCCTGGGAAATTATCTGTGTTGTGGCTTGATTAATTCTTCCTTGTTTCATGTGATTAGCGATTGTGTTTTTAATTTTGCAATTGATTTGTAGAAGCAATTCAGTATTTAACTTTAGTACATTGTTAGATCGAATTGAATCCATGATATACATTCTTGTTGTATAATTTCTACAACAGTCTCTGCAACGCCGGAGGCATTGGGTATGTTAGGTTTCAAGGAGAGGGATCATTGATCACACCGTCATGTGCTTCACATTCACTTCTCTCTGGCACTTACTACTGAGTTTAGGCTCAATATAGTAAGGATCAAGGGTCATATTTAGAATATGAATTTAAATAAAATCAACCAATATTTTTTCATTTCACCTAGTTGTAAGATTTTCATTTCATAGAGGCTAGTTGATCATCCATTAAAGCAACATTTTTTATCTTGTGATTTGATAAACCATTTATCCTTCAAGTTTATTCTTATGAGGATTGTAATTTAAAGCACTCGTCTCATAACTTTAAATCTAAATTGTCTAATATAACTAAATATCCTAAACACTGCTCAATTAATCTTGCTTGCTTCTAATTTAAGTCAAGTTAATAACATAATTCTCAGTGCATCTCCTAGAATTTGTTGGTTTTCAACAAGCTTTCCTTTATCATCCATATTTTCACCTCTCAGGGACTACCCACCTTAGCTTTCCTAGGATATAGCTAGAACAGAGTGGGCAATGATAGAGTGACAACCCTTACCCTGAGCATTGTGGCCCTTGGTGTACACTTTGGGTGCCAACCACCCTATTGGTCAGAGGATGTTTAGGTTTGGTACCTTGGCCCTATTCATACTCAATATTGGACATGTACCTAGCTTAGGTAGTCGTTGGCATTATGAATTCATGGCCCCAACTTGGGAGTGACCCACAATTGAGACGGTTGGAGGGACACGATTTATGGTTATGTGGTACCTTCGAGGTCTGCAACGAGTCAATGGTTTATCAAATAAGTATTGTGTACACTCTAGGTTTATGCTTTATGACTTTTCATGCACGTTATTATGCTATGTGTGTGTGTGGTTGTGCTATTAGTTAGTACCAATGTGAGTGGCATTGCCTCGACAGGATGGCTAGGGATTTTACAAACCCAATCCTCTTTTATGTCTCCTTTTAAGATCACTAAATATTTTCTCCACTGGTAGTCGAATAAAGAGTTTTCTACCTAGTATTTTGTTTCTTACGTGGTTTTTTTTTTTTTTTTAACTTTCATGGTTATCCGTTTACCCCTGATTATATGCAAGCTATATTTAATTTTATGCTTAGCTTAACCATCTCTCTTGTGTTGTGTTGGTGAAACTCATTTTACAACAATTTTGATTTTTCTCAATCATTTAACCAATTCAACCAAATAAAAGGAAAATAAAGAGGTGGATGCACTTTTTAGGAGAGTGCATTATATGCATGCTACAACCATAAGTATACAAATTTTCTTTATAAGTCAAAATTTTGAGAGCCATAAATTCAAATCAACAATATTTGCAAGTAATGGAAACATTACAACAAGATAATTTACAACAAAAATTTAAAAGAGGATAGAGGTCTCATGTGCAAGGAAAGGTATATGTGCCTCAATCTCAAGAGCTGAAAAATTTAGTGCTAAGAGAAATGCACAATGTACCTTATGTTGTGCATATAAGGAATCAAAAGATCATTCTCGATCTAAAAGGCCAATACCTTTGTTAAGCATGAATATAAATGTGATTTATTACATAGCCAAATGTCTAGAATGTCAAAAGGTAAAGATGTAGCACAAAGATCCAACCAGATTGCTACAACCAATTCCCATTCCTAAGTCACCATTGAGTTCATTACTAAACTTCCTAGGACTATATGGAAGCATGATTCCATCATATAGTGGTGGATAAGCTCACAAATGTTTCCCATTTTACTCCAATGAAGCTAACACATAATGTAGCCAACATTACATATATTTACATGAAGGAAATTGCTAGGCTACATGATGTACCTAAAACAAATTTTTTTGACATAAATCCCAAATTCATATCAAATTTATGGAGGGGATTATTCAAAGGGATTTGGGACAAATATAAATTTTACTACAACATATCACCTAGAGTCAAATGGGAAAAAAGTGAGGACCAATTCGGTAATGGAGGATATGTTGAGGATGTAAATAATGAATAGGTCTTTTAAATAGGAATAATTCCTTCTTATATTTGAGTTTGCATATAATAATGGGTATCGAGCATCATTGAAAATGAGCCCATTTGCAGCCTTGTATTGTAGGAAATGTAGCACACCTATGAGTTGGGATAACCTAGCTAATAGAAAAATTATTGGGATAGAGCTACTCAAGGAAATGGAAGCCTTAGATGATGAAAATAAGGTGGAACTTAAAGGATTCACAAGAAAAGAAGAAAATTTATACAAACAAATACATAGCGCACAACAAGATATTGTGTTTCGTTTGATATCCTAGAGAGGACTGATTCTATTGCATAGATTCTCGCACTGCCTACATCCATGTTCATATATAATGTGTTTGATGTGTCTTCACTCAAAAATTATGTATCTTATCCTAACCGTGTAAATTATTGTGTTGTGATCTAAGTGGAGCATGGAAAAGACTTCCAGGTTCAGCTAATGTGCATCTTGGACAATAAGATCAAAGTGCTCAAGAACCAAGCAATTGACCTAATAAAAGTCCAATGGACTTGCTATAGTCCCGAAGATGCTAGGGGGGAACATGAATACACCATGTGGGAAGAGTACCCACAACTTTTAGAAGCTTTTGGAAGAATTTTGATTGTACATTAGACAATGAATAAATTAGGGTACATCAAGTCTTTTCAAGTGGTCATTTATCAATTTAGTTGGCATTGACACATTAGAGGTTGCCAACTTATTAGGTTAGCTTCTGAAGCTACGACTACCTTGAAGTTAATGTAGGGGCCATATGTGGGTCTTGCCTGGCCATAAGGAGAGAGTCAATAATCTTTTGCTTTAGGCTTTAGCATTGAAAGTAATTGTTAATAATATTAATACATCACATAAGTTGGTTAACCATATTGTACCCCACCCTAATTCAATGAAATTCCCTAAGGTCTTTTGACACATTAAATTTTAGTTGATATCTCCATTTGGGCCTAAGGTTGAAAAAGGAAGTGGGTGGTCACAAGAAGTAAAACTCTTGAAGATCCTTATGCAAATTCACTCTCAAGAAAGACCCTCTTAAATTTAGAATTAAATAATTGATTTTGACTCATGATATTAAAAATTATATCTCAACAATAATATGTGTCTGAAGAATGACAAAAATTAAATGAAAATATTTACATAAATCCATGATTTACATAAACCCATTCTCACATGACAAGTGAAGAATTGGATAATTTGCTCAATCATAAAATCCACAATTCAAATAAAACGCATAACAAAAATTTTACAACAAATCCATAAACCCAACACAATTATAATAACACAAATTTCTATTAAAATATATTTCCTTAAAAACCATTTTTTTATTAAAAACAACAATTAGTTTTATATCTAAAATTATATACTCTATTTAAATCATCTATATATTTAAAATATTTTAATTTTTTATTAAAAACAACAATTAGTTTTATATCTAAAATTATATACTCTATTTAAATCATCTATATATTTAAAATATTTTAACCCTTAAACATTTAAAATATTTTAACCCTTAATTTATATCGTACCCCACCCTAATTCAATGAAATTCCCTAAGGTCTTTTGACACATTAAATTTTAGTTGATATCTCCATTTGGGCCTAAGGTTGAAAAAGGAAGTGGGTGGTCACAAGAAGTAAAACTCTTTAAGATCCTTATGCAAATTCACTCTCAAGAAAGACCCTTTTAAATTTAGAATTAAATAATTGATTTTAACTAGTGATATTAAAAATTATATCTCAACAATAATATGTGTTTGAAGAATGACAAAAATTAAATGAAAAGATTTACATAAACCCATTCTCACATGACAATTGAAAAATTGGGTAATTTGCTCAATCATAAAATCCACAATTCAAATAAAACTCATAACAAAAATATTACAACAAATCCATAAACCCAACACAATTATAATAACACAAATTTCTATTAAAATATATTTCCTTAAAAACCAATTTTTTATTAAAAACAACAATTAGTTTTATATCTAAAATTATATACTCTATTTAAATCATCTATATATTTAAAATATTTTAACCCTTGAACATTTGCATACTTTAAACCAAACTAATCAATAAAATTTCATTCTCTATATAAAAATTTAATTAAATTAAATACATTTTCAAATTTTACAGGTCCCAATTCATTTGGAAATCCAGCTAGCTACTTGACATCGAGCAAGTTTCATTAATTTATATGTAACATTAATTTATCAACACTTCATATTAAATTTTATTCCTAGTTTGCCCGCACAGATAAATTACTCTCATTTATTTGCACTTATTTGCACTTTGTTGGCCGACATATTTAAAATGCATCTACTAATTTTGTTGGTGGTTTCATGGTTTTAGGAATTACAAAGAAAATTGATTCTGGTAAAAGTAACAGTGAAACCTACACACTTGCCAGAAATTAAAAGCAAGAGCGAAAATTTTAATTTACACATTTGTCAAATATCTATTTGATCCTGGTACCTATCTCCTGGATGGGTTCACGAGTATGGGCAAAATTTTAGGTAACTTGAATTCACATATTTAAGATAACATAAATTCTTTAAAAAAATTAGAATAACATAATGATTTTTGATTAAAAAAAAAAAAATAGTCATCAAGAAAAAGGTAGAGGATAAATATTGAAGAACCGAGGAAAACGCTTTACAGAAAAAGCTGGGAAAATTCTGCAAATGTACAGTAAAACAGTGATGCTACTGCTTTTTTAATCGATTCTAGGATAGAAATCCTCCCCGAAAAAAGAATGTATATATATTGAAAAAATCGAAACAATACGTACACATATTTACATAGTTAATTATGTATATAATCGCCTCAAAATTGCAGATGACAAATGGAAATCACCAGCATTGATCTGATTCCCAACTCGGCTCCATATGACCAGAATATCTATAAGCTGGGGGCTGCCCATTACTCGCTCTGCGCCACGTCTGGCCAGCAAAGCCCCGCACTGGAGCCGAAAGCTTGCGGTCATATGGATGCGATAGAATTACATACGCATTGTGTATCTTCAAAAATATCTGGATCTTCTCATCTTTTTCCTCGGGAGAAGCCGCGTGATCTGGATGAAACTGCCGCGCGAGCTTTCTGTAAGCCCTTTTTTTCCTTTGCAGTTGCCGCGGGGCCTATCTCCAGTACTTCATACAAACTTTTTGGTTTCATACCACTGTGATCTGAAATTGTCGCTGCGGCGCCAGAGGCCTGCATTGCTCTCACCTTGAAACACCGCCGAAATCTAATAACATTTCTGCTCCTGGTGCTGGATACCGCAGGCCGTCTCTGTAAACCCATCAGACCAAAGGCCGGCCATTCTTTGGATGATAAAATATTAGAGGAAAATACAGCACAAGAAACCATTGTTGAAATATCTATTATTTCTATAACACTGATATAATGTCTAATCGCTTGCGGAAACTATGGATAGATAATCAATCAATAAAACTATCACAATACCAGCTAGGTGATTTACAGAGGAAAAATATGATAAAAGTAGGAGAATACAAAGGTTTTTCAATGGAAGGATGTTCACAATTCCAAAAGAACCAACAGCACGAAGCTTTTCACTTGGGTATGGGATCCATGAACAGAGTCAGAACAATTGGCCATGGTCCATCTACTTTGAATACCAAAACGATATCAAATCGCGCCCAATTACAAATTCAAAATTCAAAATTGATGATGCATGGATGGGGCTGATGGTATGAGATGGACGCAGCATGCTTGGTCACTGCAAAAGGTAGCAGCGGCACGGAGGCAGCGAGGTGGCGGAGGGCGCGGGGTCCACCGTTCGAGAGTTGGGGTTTTGTCCGCCGTTCGAATTGGACGGGGTGCACATCCTATCCGGAAAGCCGCGGAGGTCGCCGGAGAGATGTCTCGGAGCTGTCCCAGCGTTCGTGCTGTCCCATCAGCGTTTGTTTTGTCGAACAAAAGACACTTCCTTGGTAAACTATCTATCTCTTATCTATCTCTCTCCAATAATGACGAGCCTTATTTAAGCTGCTATCTGCCCATTAATGCGCCCAGGGGTGGAATGGCCGCTGTCAGAATAAAACCGTAGATCATCGTGCAGTGGCCATTCCACCCCTGAGCGCATTAATGTGCGGATAGTCGCTGAAATAGGGCTTGCCCTCCAACAATAACTTTGTCAGATCTGGTACATTTTTTAGTTGTTGGATTTGCAAAAGTCGTTGGTTCCGTGCACTACATTGTAATTATCATTCAATTATAAAAACTGTTTGGTACAATCCAATAATTTAGATTTTGTGTTATTTCCGAGCATTTCCACATTAGTAAATGGTTGCTGCTTAAATTCGATGTTAGATAATCCTTTAAGCATTTACGACTCACGGACGTTATATTTAAAAATAAATTTGTTAAATTTGATATTATTTTAAGGATTTGTTATATTTGAATTTATGTATAATAATGAAAAAATAATGGCTTTGTTTACCTAGGCTACATATTTCTTTGATGGTCAAATTCTCACTAGAATTTAGAGATTTTTTTTTTAAATTCAATATTGAGAATGTGAAAGTTTTTGAATTAAACGCTATTAAGAATTCTGATTCAGCACTATCAAGAATCTTTGAGTATGAAATTTGACAAATGTAATGAGGATTACCAAAAGGTTTTATCAAATTTTCTCAAAATCCTACCAAATGTCTATTATTTTTCAAATTGTGGCTTTGTTAAATTATGCAAAAAAATAATAGTAAGATCTAGTTAGCATATTTATTTTTAAGAATTTGGTTATATACAAGGTTACTTGGAAAGATATATTTAAAATGAAAGTGTGTCAAGTATTGATGTGATTGAGATGGAATGTGATCCTTGGATTTTTTTTTTTTGTAAGCTTAGGAGGTCCTCTCTATTTTCTATTTATATGAAAAAAACGGGTTTAGTAATTATAAAAATTAGGCCTCAATCCCGTAGGACAAACCCTCTCAGTGCATTTGCATTGAACGCCATCCAAAACATATACTTCCTGAGTCTACTTGAAGTAGTCCTTAAGTAACTTTTATCAGTATTTGAACTTACTACCATTTGCATAATCATAAACAAAAAGCTATCAGTTGTCATAACAAAAGAAAACTTAGAGTGGCTAATCATCACCCGCAGGATCTTTGACACTCGAACCGCGCATATCGACCTCGTGCATGGATTAGATTTCCTTTTCAATTCTTCCTACACGCACATGTGGTGTTGAAGCATGTTCATTTCCTGAATGCTTCTGCTGATCTCTCCCAGTGTGGTAGCTACCCTGGGATCTCCCCCAACTTTCTATACTGACATAATTTCCTTAACAAGAAGGCATTTTATCAACCAGTGTGTTTTAATAAAATGGTGAAACAGAGAAATTCTCTCTCAATTTTGACCTAGGTGTAATACTTGAACCTTAGATATTAAGTGTGAATACAACCTAAGTTAAGTGTGATGCTGAAGCATGTTCATTTGCCGAATACTTCTGCTAATATTTGCTAGTGTGGTAGCTGCCCTGGGATCTCCCCCAACTTCATATAATAACATAATTTCCTTAACAAGAAGGCATTTTATCAACCAGTATGCTCTAATAAAACCATGAAATAGAGAAATTCTCTCTCAAATTTGACCTGGGTGTAATACTTGAACCTTAGATATTAAGTATGAATACAACCTAAATTAAGTGTGAATTTTTGTTTTTGTTGTTAATTATTGGTGTAATTTGGTTACCTAAAGAAATTAAAAGTTAATAAGATTAATCGGTTAACAATTTTAGTATAAGTCAAATCAAATATTATCATTAAATATTAAAAATTAATTTACAACAAATCAAATATCATGACTAACATTATATCTCATCGTTAAATATTAATAGTTTACATAATTTAAATTAAATATTTTCCTCACATTTGTTAAACCACACCCACTACACCAAATTGGCGTTGATGTAATTTAAAATGGATATGGTCCTTTTTTTAAACCATTGGAAACTATCAAACACAATGACTAGATAATAATAACAATATCTTAAAGCACAATTAGTAGACAACAATAACAATAATTTAAAATACAATTATTAAATAATAATAACAATACCATAACTTTATCCATCAAATTGGAGAAAGAGTTTAATATTAAGAAACAAAACGAAATTAATATAATATGATAATAATATCTTAATTTTGTGAAATTAATCGGTTGTCGATTAAAATTGGCAAGGGAGAATCTTTGTTAAATTTAACCCAAACAAATATTTTATAACTATATATATATTAACCTTTTTCTAAATGGATTGAGTAATAAAAAATAAAATATTTTAATTATAAAAAAAAATTATTTTAATATATAAGGTTGATATTGAAATATTGTATTTAGATTTACATTACCTACACTGAAATTTTAATATATATGGTTAGTATTTCAAACAAAACTATATATATTTTTGCTATTAACATTTTACAAAATGTATACATTTCTATATTTATATGTATGTTTATTTATATATAGAAAGAAATAATTTTATTATTAACATATTTTAAATATTTTATATCAATTTCAAGTCAAACTCCACAATGAAATAATAATAATAATAATAATAACAATTTTTTGAATTACTTTATTTTTATTAAAGTTGGTATAAAATTATGGTTTTTAATATGGAAACTAGTAAATAATATATATGTAACATCTTTGAGTGACTTGTAAATATTTCATTTACTCTCTTGTGAATTTACTTTTACTAACACACGGAAATATTGGAGGCCACATATGACTATGTGATGTAAGTAAATGTTTTCTTTCTTTTCTAATTTTATATATTAATAAAATGTTGCACTATGCTAACTATGTAAACTATAGTGGGAGAAAGACGCTCATAGAAAATGTTATATTCAAATAGTTAAGGAGATACTTAGGGAAGGCCCAAGAAGCAAGAAGGGAAACTGTGGAACATGTAGTTGTCTTCCCAAATTGTTTCCTCCAGAGATAAACTATCTCAGTTTTGGTCAAGGTTTGTCAAGAGGGTGAGAGGGTAAAAGAGTGAGGAAACCTTATGAACTTGGAGCGTGGTAGATGCAGGCCCAAGTAATTGAGTAGTCGTGGTGCTAATTTCCTTAAGGAAAAGACGTTGTATTGAGGGTAGGATGTTGCGATCAGAAATCATATTGGACCTAGAGAGGTCTTTGTTTAAAAGCTACTCTATGTGTGAAATTGGTATTGAGAAGGGTAGGATGTTGTGAGGAGAAATCATATTGGACCTAGAGAGTTCTTTGTTTAAAAGCTACTCTAAGTTTGAAACTGGCTCGGGGGAATTCTCATAGAGGTACCAGTTCTCATTTGTCAGATGGAACATTTTTCTATCTACTAGGTTTTGTCGCAGGCAAAGTTATTTATCGACATAAGTGAATAAATATTCAACATGTATTTATGTTTTTTTGATTTACCTTGTTTTCATGTTCTATGGTTATGCTAAGTATTTATGTTCTGCAAATTTCATGGTACGAAATAAAAAATATAAGATTGTATATTGTTCTTTGGTTAGGTTAGTTACACAATTTAAGACCGACTCAAAGTCTTAACTAGAGAATTCAAAATACAGATTCACATTGTTATAATCAGCCTCAAGGAAGTAGTTGAGTTTATAGAACCAAGGTTATGAACATCCATCAAGTTCTTTAAACAAAAATAAATTAATACTAAATTCTGGGTAGGTCTATTAACCCTAGGCTATAAGTACAAACTTCAAAGAAAATTTTGGGTAAAGGTTCTTAAACTTAGGCCATAAGACTTGTTGCCCAAATAGGGTTTACGGGGCCAAAATCTAAAATTACAATGAAGGAATAATAAAAACCTCTAGAGTAATGAGAGACCCAAGTTAAAAATTTAAAATACATACGACTGCCATAGGGCTTGAGCACATACCTACAAGGAAACAATCCCTACATGGTTTATTAGTGTAAATTCCGCAAGAAAAGTCTAATGAATTTGAAATTTAATATTTAGGGTATTACCTGTCGATATGGGTTCAAACACCATGGCTCCAATACCCTGTGAACAAAAAAGAAAATTATAAGATTAATGAGTTCCTTATGTTAGCAATGATAAAAGATAGGATGTCAACAAATAAAACACTAAAATATTGCATAAGCGGCTAAGGAACACTTATGGGTTGAATATGACTCTAAAAACTTTAGTGTCGAGACCTGGAAGGAGATGAGAAGCATGAGGAGTGTTTGAACACACTTGATTGTGGTAATTTGTAACCTCCAATAAAATGAAAACTATGAGTAAACCTGAAACACAAAGTTAATTGGTAGCTAAATGATAACAAGAATATATAACCATGCAAACCCTTGATGATGAGATAAATGCCTTGAACTCCAATATATTTGTACATGGTGTAGAGGTCTAGAGCCTAAGTGACCAAGAATCAATAAAGAAACTCCAGGGCCGAAAAGAGAGAGAGTTGTAGAGCTCATTGGTGGTGAGAGGGATATTGAAAATTGAATGTTGGTAGTGGGGTAAGGGCAGGGTAGTTTCAATAATGGCCCACTCACCTCCACATTGTCGATTCAAAAACCCAAAATCTCAATGAATAATATTGTCGACACCTCATCTATCGAAGCAAGGCCTAATGCTGCTTGAAGAGAAAAGAAAGGTGTGAGATAGCACTTCTATAGGGTCAGAAAAAACCCATGTTAATTAAAAACATCAATGTGTTGTGTTAAACATTGGATTTCCATAAGAAAATAAAAACTTATGATAAACCAAAATAAATTCACAACCTTAATTGAAAGATGAATTGATACTTCAAAGTTTGGATATGAACATTCAAAGAGCTCAAGTCCCTAACATTCGCATGAATACCAAACCATTTTTTATATATATTACAAGGGAGTATATGGCATAATTATCATAAGATCATGTAATTTAATATACTTTTTGTTAATAAATTTTAATCAAGATATTATAAAACTAAACGGAAAGAAAAATTTAACCTTTGGTGGAATGTAATTTAGAAAAGTAAATGTAATCTTGAATTGTGAAGGTTGAGTGTAGTAACATTAATTAAAAAAAAAAAAACTTCATATAGTTATGGAGGCATGTTATATTTAGTATCATAACTATGATTCCAACACCATGGCATGTTTAAAGACAATTTTAAAAGTAAGACAATTATGTTCTAGGTTTCATATAATGTAAGAAAGAGGAGCTTGTAATTTTTCATTGTCGGAGGACCAAGGTCTATACCATTTTCTGGACCTAATCCAGGAAATTGGGTGCAGTTAGGTGAAGAATCATGGTTCACATATGTAATGATGTTTAAAACAGTGCAACAACTGAGATAAAAAATGTCCAACCCAACGACTGGAAATGAACGATTGCTGCAGGATAAAGAAAGGGTACTTAAAACCTTGACTCATAGGAAGAATCAAAATACATGAGTCCCAAATCCTGACCATTAAAATAAAGCATAATAATATAGGAAAAGAGAGGATTGTTCTCTTGAGAGAGGTGTTTCACGTAAATTTTGGGGTGGTAAAGAGACTAAGGAAGAGGAGTCGAAAAGCAATTTCCAGTAGATAGTTCAAAAAATACTAAAAATATTCAGGATGGATCTCCAAGGGAATTTAAGAAAATGAAAGCCCCAAAATTTGATGATGAGACTGAAGAAGAAGTAGAGGCATGGTACCTTATATACGAGAGGATACGACTAAAACAGAATGTTTTATAAGTATTCTGCCATTGACCATGAAAGAGAGCTTGGAGTTCGATAACCCTAATATTGTTTGTAAGGCATGAATCTATTGCTAGCAACAACAAAAAAAGAGGGGGAGGGGGGGGGGAATAATAAGTCTTAGTCAAATAAGAAAGGTTAGAAATACCCTCCAAGTAATAAAGGTGTACATGACATTGTGTTATGGATTTGAACAAAGGGAAGCAAGGTAAATTTACCAGTAAAATTCAGCACATAACTCAATCTGAGAGTGGGTCCAAACAATTGGATTTATCAAGTAAAATGGATTTTAACAAGGCCCATAAACCCCCAATACAGTGCTGGGGTTGTGGGGGAGCACATTACCTTCAATAATGCCCTTACTGTGGAAATAAAAAACAAGAAACAAATGTCGAAGAGGCATCTACTTTAGAAAAGGTGGAAATAAGTCTGCTTAGGATGAATGTTGCTCTAGAATATCGATAGTTGAGCACCAACCCACCATAATAAAGTGTAATATCTCTCAGTCCACAAAATTTTATTTTATTTTTTCGTCACATCTTGACGACATATGAATTACATCATTCTTTATGTCATTGTTACGTTTTTTATTATTCATTAACAATCAAGATTCTCATCTCCTACTTAATTATTCCTCTCAAGAAACATTGGTGTATTTAGTGAAATCTTATCCTTTGTCTTAAGCCTATCGAAGAAACTGTGACGAATTTACCTTTGCAAGGTTCTTAACACCTTTGTTATGAAATAATATATTTCATTTATCTCCTCATTATTCTTTACAATACCTTTGATAATGTATATATATTTTTATGAGGTCTCCTCACCTAATATATATATATATATATATATATATATATTATTTAAAATTACTTACATCCTTTCTCATTTGTTAATCCATGCCATCAAATTTATATATCAATAATGGGTCTCCTTAATACCCATTTTAATCACCCTATATACATATACTATATATGACATAATATCTCTCCTACTTTACTTTAACTCTTTTTCATATTTATTGTATTCCCTTTAACCTATTATTATGGTTTTGAAGTTGAATACCTTAGGCTTGTTTGAAATGCATAAAAAATAATTATTTTTGGGTTATACCCATTAGGTCGATATCATTCCTTCTGCATAATGTAAGGTGGTACGTATGATTGAATTTTGGTCCTATCACCGTGATGGCACTTCATTAATTCATCCTCGGACTTGAGAATTCCCCATGTTAAATTGAATTTAAGGTTTTGTTGATTTTATTGGTCTAAGTACACAATGATGTTGCTTAAATTAATTCGACCCATTTTCTAACATACATTAACTAAGTTTATACCTAACTCTATCTATAAATTTGGGACGATATTTATGGTGCCAGTTCACGAATCAAGTTCTTGAACCATGTGAGGACCCTATCGAGATTTGGTTGTACTTCGCAACATCTATTGTATTAATTTAACTACCATAGACATAACTCCTCCAGTGCTACATCACGTGATGGGTTTTGGGTTCACCAGTGAAAAGTCTTGATCCGAGTGATGTTCATAATCTATTAACACTTGTAAGGCTGAGATTAATTAGGGTTTAATGTGTATTTATATTTAAAAGATGCAATACACAATGATTTTCACTCTTTACATCTTTGACCGAGAGCAACCACTAGTTTTCATGTCGGTTGTGAGCAGAACTTCCACCGAGATATGCGGAGCTATTGCAACGCTTTTTTTACATTTCCCTTCATGAACTTCTAAGGATGGTAAGATTCACTAATGCCTTCTACTTTGTAACTTTTCTCTGCTCTGGTGTTTTGTCTAAAATGCCATAAAGGAATTTGGTTTCCATGGAAGAAGTCGTATTGCGTTTTTAACAGTGTTGTCATATTTACAAATAGCTCACTCTGTAAATTGATTTCCTATCTCCCTCTATGATTTGATTGGGTTTAGTGATGTTTTGAATTATTTTTGGTTCCTCTCCATTTACAAATCAAACTGAGCTACTACTGTTCCATTTTAACCTCCCTAGTTGGAATAACTCTCTTTCAAATTTTTACAAACTCTAGTCACGTTGGGTGGAGAGTTCTCCCTCAGAAATTTATGAGGTAACCTCGCTTTATTTATTTCATTTCAGGATTCTAGTTTCCTTATTGTTTAAACTATGCAAACCCTTCTTCCTTTTTATTTAGGAACGTTAGATAATGGCAAAGTTCCTTTCATGCATATTTGAAATCCTATATACTCGTACAAATGTTGGGATATAAGACTATAGCTAGTAGCAGGACGTCAGCTCTGTGACTGTGTTCATCGTGGAGATTAGTCCTCCATTTAGCTTACGCTTGCAGCATACAAGGTATTCACTGTCATTTCTTTTCGGGTTTCCTTCTTTCATTGCAATTTCGATTTTCAGTTGCGAGGGTTTCATTATAAGAATGGAAACTACGTTTTGTTTTCTAATATACACACTTCTAATCCCTAGTTCGATTTTTATCGATATAGGTATGATAGCAGTGGAGAAGAACTATTTAAGGTGTCTCAAGTTGAAAATTTTAGTTTTTCTTCAATGTTTCAATTATGTTGGTTTGAAATGTGCAGGTACGCCCATGCATTCCTCTACTTGTATTAAGAATTAATTGAGCTACCAGACCACTGTGTTTACTTATCAATCGTAATTCTTTTCCTACACAAGTTGGTATGTTATTCTAGGATGTCTCTTCTACACTGGTAATCTTTCTAGATTTGTCCAAAACTGTGGAATATTATTTTAAAATAATTATAACTCTGCTACATTAGTGTGCTAAGTTTTATTTTGATTTTCCAAATACATTTAAACATTTCTGGGCTTATAGCCCCAGTCAGTACTGTATTAAATTTTTATATAATGTTCCACTGTTCAGCTCCTATTGTGATGGTTTCTATTATGGTATACTTGTATTCAACGAGCATTCTAGTTTAATTTGTGTAGAACACATACACACACACACATATATATATATATATATATATATATATATATATATATTTCGTAATATCTATTTAAATATTGCATTTAGGATTATTATAATGGAATACTATTTTATTATAAAGTTGTTTGCTGGTGATATTACTCTTTTTGTATTCATAACGTCATAGTACATTCATTTAATTGTATCCACAAGATTTCCATAAGAAATTTCTGCTATTATTACTTGTTATAGTGTATATATATATATAGCATATAATATTGATGTATTTCTACAGATCTATACATATCTGATATTCTCAACCAATTAATTTTTAATGTAAAAGTCTTTACAATAGAAGTACCAGATATAATAGTATTTTTCTCTTTCTACATGCATGTATCATATTCAGATTTTTCTATTTTGAATTTAACATGCTATTTCGATTGAATATAAGATGTTTTTGTAAACTATCAGTTTCTTGATGTTTTCTCTAGATTTTCCTTTTACATATGGGGATTTCCTTAACCTGAAATTCTAAATAGTCTGTGTACATTCCTTTAATCTGGTATTATGAATAAATTCTAAAATATTTAAAGTAGAATTTATAGCAAAAATTTCAGTTTTAATCATACTTTAATTAATTTGTCTTATTTCTAACAACACTCAAAGTTTTGTTTCAACATTCTAAATTCTTATGCATGCTTTCATGTAGTGGCATCTGTGCCCCCTTCTCTAACTTTTCATAAGGTTATAACTCAGATCTAAACTTAATTTATGTTTATTGATATTTTCTTTTTGAGATTCTAGTCAAATAATAATAATAGTTTAACTATATAAATAGAATAAAAAGATTCTCTATCTAACCCTGGATTTAAATCTGTCACGAGATTTAGAAATTCTGAGAGTTGGAGCTAACTATACATTGTCCATATAACCATACAGATTTCAGTATTACTAATTAAACAAAATTGGTTAGATATATGGGCCTTTACTAGATCATTATACTCAATTATAATTATAATATATAAAATCTACCTGTTTAACTTGAGAAAATTCACATTTATCTTAACAATTTCCTAATCAGGTGTCAGTTAACACATATGCGATATTAATGTCAAACAATAAAATTCTAGTTAGGTGTTCATACCAATTTTCTCTAACTAGTTTCCACCCAGTCATAGACTTCTCTCTCCATAACTCACCCCCAAGCAGAGACCTTAGCTTCCAATGATAGACAGCCCTTTGTCTATCCTGGAGAAACTTATTTAAGCTTTTCTTTTCCTAGCATGTTTCCAATTACTGCATCTTTTAATTTCAAGATGCTTTCTTCCTATTTTGCCTAGGCTTTCCCTTTGTTTCTTCCACAGAGGTACTTTAAAGCTGTCTTTTCCAGTTTTTCCAGCTTTCTCCACCTCTTCCCAATTACCTTCCTCTTTATTGGGGAAATTAGATGTTTATCTCCAAATCTAATTTTTTTAGTAACTTGTTTTATTCCTTCCAAGGATTTTCTGGGAGGTGTGGGAAAGTCTCATCACCTTATCCATCCTCATGGATTTGGGTTTTCAGATCTCAATTCTCAATATAGTCATTGCACACATAATTTTCCATTTTATTTATTTAATAAATAAATCCACATAATAGTTCTCCATCAAGGTCCAATTTCCCCTTTAGAATTGTTCAATTTCCAATTTAAAAACATAGAAAATTGGGGTATTACATATTCCCCCTCTAACAACAAACATTGTCCTCAGTGTTGAAAAAATAATTAACTAAGTCACTGTGTAAATAGTGATGGATATTTTTCCATCATATCAGATTCTTGCTCCCAAGTATCCTCTTTGGGTGTAAAGTGCCTCCACTACACTTTTTCCCTAGCCACTATCCGGTTCCACAGTTTAATTTCTTCCCGCTCCAAGATTTGAAGTGACTCAGGAAGGAATCTACCTTCTGGTTCCACCTGAATCACATTCCAATCAATAACTTGAGCAGAATCATGTACCTATTTTTTCAATAACGAAACATGAAACATATCATGAACCTTAATATGAATGGGTAAGGCAAACTTATAGGCAACTGGTCCCACTCTTTCCAACACTTCAAAAGGTCCACAATATCATGGAGCTAATTTTGCACAGCTTCCAGTGTGAAAAGTACTCTTCTTAGGCTTAATCCTCAGATATACATGATCACCCACATTAAATTCCATGTGAATTCTCTTTTTGTCTGCATAACTTTTCTGTCTATCCTGAGTTATTTTGATATTTTTCTGAATCTGTTTCACAACTTTTTCCATTTCTTCTAAAGCTTCTGGTCCAAGTATTAGTTTATCTTTAGGTTGACTTCAAATTATGGGGGTATGGCACTTTCTTCCATAAAGGGCTTCAAACTATCTCATCTTGATGGAAGCTTGATAACTATTGTTCTAGGAAAATTCTGCAAAGTGAAAATAGTCTTCCCACTTAGTTGGCCTATCCATAACATACATTCTTAACATATCCTCCAAAATTTGGTTTTTTCTTTCAGTTTGGCCATCAGTTCAGGGATGATAGGCAGTACTAAAATTCAATTTAGTGTCCATGCCTCCAAACAGACTCCTCCAGAAGGCTGCAGTAAATTTCGCATCCCTATCTGAAATGATCATTTTAGGAACACCATGTAATTTCACAATCTCCTTCATAAACACATTTTCTACTTGAGTTGTTCCAAAGGTAGACTGTACAGGTATAAAATTAGTAGCTTTAGTCAAAGTATCCACTACAACCATGATAAAATCATGTTGATATTTGGTTCTTGGTAAACCAGTTATAAAATCCATGGAAATAGTTTCCCACTTCTATTCTGAAATGGGTAAAGGATTCAGTAACCCAGCTGGATACTGATGTTCAACCTTTATCTGTTGACATTCAATACGGCCAAGTAATTTTCTATATTTTTTTTCATTCCATGCCAAAATAGGTCTTTTCTTGAATTTGTGAGTAATTTCTGGTATCCAGGATGTCCAACATATGGTCTTTTATGATATTCATCCAAAATTTCTTTCTTTAAAGAGTCTAAATTAGGAATGTACAATCTATCTCTGTAACAAATTAGCCCTTTTTCATTATGTGTATACCCTTTCATTTCCTTTTTCAACATTTGTGCCTGAAACTTTTCATAGTTTTGGTCTTGGTTCACTACCCCTTATATCAGTCCCTCCAAATAAAAGTTAAAACTACTTCCAATATTACTCACACTTTGCCAAGAATTTCTTCTTAATGCTTCTACAACCTTATTTTCCTTACATTTGATATGTTTGATCTCCATGTCAAATTCACTCAGTAAAGACAACCACCTAGCTTGCCTAGCATTCAGATCTGGTTGTGTGAAAAAATACTTTAGGCTGATGTGATCTGTTATCAACAAAAATTTCTTTCTTAGAAGGTAGTGTCTACACATCTTGAGAGCGTGTATTACAACAACTAACTAAAGATCATAAACACTATAATTATGTTCATGTTTATTAAGTTTTCTGGATTCATAGGCTATAACAAAATTTTCTTGTAGTAGTACTCCCACTATTCCTTCTCCACAAGCATCTGTGCATACTACAAATTCCTGATCTGGATCAGCAATCTTTAAAATAGGTGTTGTAGTAAGTTTCAGTTTTAGTTGCTCAAAGGTATTTTGAAATTTTTCAGTCCATTCAAATTTAGCTCCTTTCCTTTGCAAGGAAGTAATGGGGTAGCATAAGGCTAAAAATCTCTCTACAAACCTTCGATAGTATCCTGCAATTCCCATAAAGGATCTTACAAAAGATACAATAGTAGGTACATGCCACTCTCTTATTGCTTTTATCTTTTTTGGGTCTACAACCAACCCTTGTTCTGAAATTATATGCCCTAAATATCGAATTTTATCTTTGAAAATTTCACATTTGATAAACTTAGCATACAACTTATTTTCCCTTAGAGTTTGAAAACCATTTCTTAGATTTTATTTTTGCTCTGCTTCACTTTTTCAATAAATCGAAATGTCATCAATAAATACTAGTACAAACTTGTCCAAGTATTTCTTTAAGACGCTATTCATTAAGCACATAAAAGTAGTGGGTGCATTGGTCAACCCAAATGGTAGGACCACAAACTCATAGTGTCCATATCTGGTTCTAAATGTTGTTTTACTAATATATTCATCTTTAATCCTTAACTGGTGGTAACCCGTCCTTAAATCAATTTTTGAAAACACTGTTGCCCCTCTAACCTGGTCAAAGATATCATCTATCCTAGGTAATAGATATCTATTTTTTTATTGTCAACTTATTTAATTGACAATAATCAATACACATTCTAAAGGTTCCATCTTTATTTTTCACGAACATCACCGGTGCTCCCCATGTGGATACACTTGGTCTAATGTAACCTCTGTCCAACAACCCTTGTAGTTGCATTTTTAACTCCATTAATTCTGGAGTACTTATTCTATATGGGGCTCTAGAAACTAGAGTTTCTCCTGGCACTAAATCAATTGAAAAATCAATTTCTCTCCTAGGGGGTAGATGAAGAATTTCATCTGGACAAATATCTTTAAATTCTCTTATTACCGGTAACGTTTTCAACATATTTTCCTCTGCTTGCTATCCCAACTCCTCTACATGAACAAAATACACTTGATACCCTTTCCTAGAAATTCTCTTTAACTACAGTGTTGAAATTTGTCTCACATATATGGGTTTATGCTTTCCTTTTATTATAATAGGTTTTCCCTCATTGTTAATGCAGTGTAAGGTTTTTTCTAAACAATTCATCATAGCCTTTTGTTTTTCTAACCAGTCCATCCCTACCAGTACATCATAAGACCCTAATGGAAGAATATTAAGTTTAATGATGTTTGGTATCTATTCAAATTTATGGATATTTGGGGTAACTTATGAGTTACTTTTCGTTTAGTACCAGTGGGTAACTTAACTATCGAAGACTGTTGAAATTTCTCTGACTCTAAATTACATTTTTCTACCATTAGAGGACTGGTATGACTTAAATATGCACCTCGATCTATTAAAACCATAATATATTGGTGGGAAATCATGCCTTCCATTTCGAGCATAGTGGATCGGTATTCTGATTGACGATCTTCTAAAGCAATGCTGATTTTGGGGATGTTCCTTGCCACATCATTAACCATCGTTGCCTCCCTCAGTACTTGTAGAGTCTGAATATTCTGATGTAGACAATCCCTCAATAAATGAGGTTCTCCACAACCCCAACATTTCAAAGGTTCTTTCATTTTAACAGTCCCCCCTCTTTAATTATTTCCAGTCATTTGTTTGGACCCAGTTTGTGATTGAGTAGTTTGATTTTCACTCATTTTTCTGAACTTCTTTCTTTGGTAGTTTCTCCCAAAGTTCTTTAGATATGCTGGTTTTGTTTTCTTTCCACTAGGGTCACCTTTGTTTAACCATTTATTTCCTTGCTCACTCTTATCCTTGAATTGATGGTAACCCAATCTGGCCTTGCGCACCACCTCATCCATAGTCTTTGGATTATCAAACTCTATCTTTTCCTTGTAAACCATGGGAAAACAATTCAAAAACCATTGTACCTTTGCTTTCTCCTCTCTGATATAAGGTACATATCGTAACCGATTCATGAATTTGGTTACAAAATCATCAATCGTGAGCTGTCCCAATCTGAGTTCATGAAACTCTTTTGACTTATCATCATAATAACGTTCATTCAGGTATTTATTTTTAAACTTAAATTGAAAATCTTCTCAAGTCACCATTTTATCATCAATGGCATGAACCATTTTTGTTTCTTCCCACCACAAGGTAGCCTTACCTTGGAGTTGGTAAATATCCATTATGGATCTTAAGTTACTTTCATATTCATAAACCTGAAAGTACTTTATCATATTCAGAAGCCACACTTCAACATCTTACTCCTTCTCTCAATCATAGGAGGGAGGTTTGATTTTCTGGAATTCCCTGCAATTCCTTCTTTCGTCTAGACTGCTGTCTAGAGGCATCATTTTCCTCAGAATCCTTTGAGAAATTGACTCTTCCTTTCTCTTCCTTTCGGAATCTTCACCTTCTTGACTATTTCGAGAAGTCAATTCTCTTATTAGTTTGTCCTGCTCCTCACTGGCTAAAGATAGCCTTTCATTGTGGCTTTTGAGCTGCGCCATTTCTTGTTGCATTCTATGCAACATAGCCATCAATGGAACATTTGGATTTGGCGTGTTTTCTCCACCACCCAGATCTTCATACAGCTCGTCCTCTTCCATCATAGTTCGCAGCTGTATACTTCCATACTGTTCACTATACATGAAATTTAACATTAGTAAAATTTAAATTCCATAAAATTTTACAGTAGCATACAATTTCTCTGTGAGCACATAATTTTCCCAGTGTTTTAGCTAGTGCTCTGATACCATTTGTAATGTCTCTCAGTCCACATTTTTTTTTTCGTCACATCTTGACGACATATGAATTACATATTTCTTTATGTCATTGATCCGTTTTTCATTATTCATTTCAAGATTCTCATCTCCTACTTAATTATTCCTCTCAAGACACATTGGTGTATTTAGTGAAATCTTATTCTTTGTCTTAAGCCTATCGAAGCAACTGTGACGAATTTACCTTTGCAAGGTTATTAACACCTCTGTTATGAAATAATATATTTTATTTATCTCCTCATTATTCTTTAAAATACCTATGATAATGTATATATATTTATATGATGTCTCCTCACCTAATATATATATATATATATATATATATATATATATATATATATATCATATTATTTATAGTTACTTACATCCTTTCTCATTTGTTAATCCATGCCATCGAATTTATATATCAATAAGGGGTCTCCTTAATACCCTTTTTAATCAACCTATATACGTATACTATATATGATATAGTATCTCTCCCACTTTAATTTAACTCTTTTTCATATTTATTGTATTCCCTTTAACCTATTATTATGGTTTCGAAGTTGAATACCTTAGGCTTGTTTGAAATGCATCAATAATAATTAGTTTTGGGTTATACCCATTAGGTCAATATCATTCCTTCTCCATAATTTAAGGTGGTACGTATTATTGAATGTTGGTCCTATCATCGTGATGGAACTTTATTCATTCATCCTCGGACTTGAGAATTCCCCATGTTAAATTGAATTTAAAGTTTCGTTGATTTTATTGGTCTAAGTACACAACGATGTTGCGTAAATTAAGTCGACCCATTTTCCGACATACATTAAATAATTTTATACCTAACTCTATCTATGGTTTTGGGAAGATATTTATGGTGCCAGTTGTAACGAACCTCATTCTTCATTAATTTTTTTTTTCTCAATAATGCATTAATTCCCATTGTTAGCAATAGCGCATACATTCAGAAAGTTCACCCTTCATGTTGGCTATATCAATACATTTTAATTTATTCCAGTAACAGTTTACATTTGCATACCTAATGGAATTACTTTCCCAAGAGAGTTAGCTTCGAGACTTGTCTCCTTTCTTTTAACTCTCATATTTAAATTGGTCCTACCTTTCTCTTGAGACAGTTAAAATTTTGTTTTTCTATTGACCTATGGTTTCATTGATACCAAAAGTCGATTATTGTATTACTATAGTGTTTCCATGTGAACACAAAACTATCGCTTATGGATTTATAAATTTTTTTCCACCACTACTATAAAATCGTGACTATGGTCACGTTCTACCCCATCCTATAGGAATTTCGAACCATATAA
The DNA here is from genome assembly GCA_034641835.2 of Pinus albicaulis. Classification (NCBI taxonomy): domain Eukaryota; kingdom Viridiplantae; phylum Streptophyta; class Pinopsida; order Pinales; family Pinaceae; genus Pinus; species Pinus albicaulis. The sequence continues at coordinate 1,161,651,476 of CM076570.1, read as the reverse complement.
TTTAACATATGCCCTTATATTATTCATTCCAATGAAATTGATTTCTTGACAATGTTTCTCGCAATGAATTCTACTTTCCCTTGTGGCATACGTGGTATTCAAATTTTATGGTGATATATAGTTTCATGTAATATCCCATTTCGAGGATATCTCTAAAACACAAGCAAACTCTAACCAGAGATAGACAGGGAGGGCATTTACTAGATATGTCGCCTCTAAAGAGGATGAGATCCGGAGGCTACCTGGCCCTTTCCAGACTCTATCTAAGAGTGAAAGATAACACACAAAGTGGTATACAACTAGAATGCTCAAAATCAATAATAGACATACAATAGAAAGAGTACACGGCAACCACGGCAACAACGAAAACTACGACAACTCATCCAGAAAACATATAGAAGAAATGCTGAGCCATTTTATTAATATGAGAAATGTAATGGAGTACAATAGGCTAATCTTGCACAAGGCAAGTGAGAAAACACTCTCAGAGAATACTGGAAATGGTTTCTCTAGGAACTGCGTCCTAGCTGCTTGAAACTGTTGTGTAGCTGCAACTGCTGGAATGGACAGAAAACTAGGGGCTGATCCCCTTGCCGGAATGAGCTAAAAATCAGCAAACCTTCTCTCCTCAACAACCCGGACAAGATCCAAAAACCATTCCAAGAATGGCCAACCCCCAAAAACACCAAAAACTGCCTCCCCAGTGAATTACGCTGGCCTCCAAGGGACAGCGCAGCCGCCAAAAACCTCCGACAGGCAAAGGCTGAACCTATGCTTGAAATCCCGGCAAAATCACCTGTAGAAACCCCAATCCAAAGCTCCGCCACAAGGGACTGCATCCTCTCTCCTAGTGACTGCGCAGTCTCTCTAAGCTCCAGCTCCACAACAACCCAAACAACGAAACAACTCACAAAACACTGAAAAACAAACCTTGCCCTAGCAAGAACTCAAAGTCCCCCGGGGCTAAGGGTGAGATCTCCGCACGGAGACACTCAGTGCACTAAAAAGTGCTGCAGATAGGCTAAACAGCCAGCATGCGAAAGAAGACCAAAGTCTCACTCCAAAATCAACAAATCCAGAATGATCCAAATGGGTGGGCTCCTCCATCTTTTATAGCATTGGTTTCCCTCCAAAACACGTCACACATTCTCTCTCCTCCACATCCTCATCCTTATATGCGCAGAAGCTTCTAGAGTGCATGTAGGTCCCCTCCTCTACGTGGTGTGTGGCCCCCCTTGACCCCCCTTGAGTCACAATGTTGTGCTACTAGGCGGATTTTATTCTACTAAAGTGAGTTAGACCCTCTTTACTCACTTTTTTTTATTTATCTACAAACAATATATGGCAAAACTATACAAAGTCGAATATTCCAATTAGCTATCACTAATTATAAATATTACAGTCCCCCCTAGAAAAATGTTGTTTGCCCTCAAGCAACTGAAGTGATGGATGCTATAGAATTTTCTCGCTCTCCCAAGTGGCATCCTCATCCGGAAAGTTCTTCCACCTCACCAAGAATTCCTGGACCATCTTGCTCCATAACCTCCTCTCCCTGGTATCAATAATGGCCTCCGACTGCAACACCAAGTGCCCCTCATCATCTGTAGGGAGTAGCTCCTCCGTCATTGTCACCTGCTATCCCAGCACCTTCTTCAGGCATGATACATGGAAAATGTTGTGGATTTTGCTGCCTTGGGGTAGCTCCAACTCGTATGCAACCTACCCAATCCAGTGTATCACCTTGTATGGCCCGTAGAAACACGTCTTGAGCTTCTCAGCTCCCTTCTGCTTCAGTGATGACTATTGGTATGGCTGTAAGCATAGGTAGACCAAGTCCCCTACCTCAAGCTGTCGCTCCACCCGACCTCTGTTGACATACAACTTCTGCTGGTTCTGTGTTGTAGCCATGTTATCCTTGAGAGTTCAGAGGATATCTTGACTCTCTTGAATCCACATCCTGGCTCTAGGAGCCTTACTTGCACCGAAAATCACATCGGCAAATGATAAAGGATGGTACCCATACAAAGTGTAAAATGGTGACATCCCAATAGACATGTGATGTGTCGAGTTGTAGCAGTACTCCCCCAAATGCAACCATCTCAACCATGCTCGCTGCTGCCCACTAACATAGTTATGCAAGTATCCCTCTAGCCACTTGTTAACTATCTCCGTCTATCCATCCATTTGTGGGTGTTAACTGGGACTCGGTGTCAACTCTGTCCCCACTAGCTAGAAAAGCTCCTGCCAAAATCCGCCCATGAAGAAACTGTCCCTGTCACTGATGATGGTATTAGGAAGACCATGCAACCTGAAACATATCTCGGAAGAACAGCTCGGCCACCTGCGCTATTGTGTAATGCGCGGATATGGCGAAGAAGTACGCATACTTTTTCAATCGATCAACGATGACAAAGATACAATCCTTGCCCTGTACCATGGGCAATGCTGTGATGAAATCCATCGATATGCTCTCCCATTTTCCTGCCGGAATGGGAAGAGGCTGCAACAACCTTGCGGGATGGATCATCTCACCTTTGTTCCTTTGACAAAAATCGCACTCCGTGATGTGCTGGAGTACGTCCTCCTTGATGCCCTTCCATGAGAACCTCTCTCTAATGGCCCTGTAGGTTTTGGTAAACCCCTGATGGCCTGCCAATGGAGAATCATGTGATGCCTGGAGTATCTTCTTCTTAAGCTGAGATCCCTCAGTCAAGAAGATCCTGTCCCTGTAATATATGATTTCATTGACTACCCTATACTGATCATCTGCCACCTGCCCATCCAGCACCTCACATGCAAACATGTCCTTGGAGTACTCAACTAAAAGTCGAGCTCTCCAATCTATGTCCAAGCTCATAAGAGATAACGTGGCTGGTCTATGTGAAAGAGCATCTGCTACCACGTTATTCTTACCCTTGACATATTCAATGTCGAAGTCATACGCTTGGATCTTACTGATCCACTTCTGCTGCCTCTCCTGTAGCTGCTTCTGCTCCAAAAAGAACCTAAGGCTGTTGTGGTCAGTCCTTACCCTAAATCTGTTTCCCACCAGATACTATCGGAATTTGGCCAATGCATGCATGATGGCCAACATCTTCTTGTCGTAAATAGGATATAATCTCTCATGCGGAAGGAGTTTTCAGCTCTCAAAAGCTATAGGGTGTTCACCCTGCATCAATACTGCGTCGATTCCCTCTCCCGACGCATCACACTCCAAGACAAACGGCTGCGTAAAATCCGACAACACAAGCACTGGGCAGCTACTCATCACCTCCTTAAGCCTATCAAAGGCTTGCTGCGCTGTATCTATCCAACTAAATTCCCCTTTCTTCGTCAGGTCTGTAAGGGGTGCAGCAAGCTATGAGAACCTTTTGACGAACTTCTTGTAATAGGCACATATCCCAATGAACCCTCAAAGTTCTGTCACATTCTTCGACTTCGGCCAATCTCTGATGGCTCTAATATTCTCCTCATGGACCCTAACTCTGTCCACTCCAATGATGTGACCCAAATACAACATCTCTATCATCCCAAACTCACACTTGTATAGCTTAGCATAGAACTGTTGCTCTTCCAAGATGCATAGTACTGCCTCGATATGCTGGAGATGCTCCTCCCACGTCCTGCTATATATGAGTATGTCATCGAAGAAAACCAATACAAACTTCCTCAGATGACTGCGAAAGATATGGTTCATGTAGGACTGAAAGGTGGCTGGTGCATTGGTTAGCCCTAAAGGCATAACCGAAAACTCAAAGTGCCCATAATGGCACCTAAAGGCGGACTTGGGAGTGTCCTGTACCCTCACGCGAATCTGGTGGTACCCTGATCTGAAATCAATATTTGAGAAGAACTTCACTCCTCCCAGCTCATCCATCAGCTCATCGATCCTGGGTATAGGGTGCCTATTCTTCAGAGTCTTCTTATTCAGGGCCCTGTAGTCAATGCACATCCTCAAAGTGTTGTCCTTATTCTTCACCAGCACTACAAAAGAAGCAAACTAGCTCATGCTCAGTATGATGTGTCCAAGAGCCAACAACTCCTAGATGGCCCGCTCAATCTCATCCTGATAGGCTTTGGGATGCCTATAGGGTGTAGTGATCAATACCTAGATACCCTGCTCTAGCTCGATGGTATGCTCAAACCCTCTATCTGGTGGCCGACCTGGTGGTATAGCCCCAAACACCATGTCATGCCTGTCAAGGATGGCCTGTATGTCTGGATGAACTGCTCGACCGGTGGTCTATACCTCTGATGCCCGTAACTCAGCCGCCCACTCTATGTTACCCTTCAGGAATTCTGCCTCCATCCAGTGTGTTGACACTATCTGAGGTGGGTAAGTATGCATCTCGCGGATCTTCTCACGATTCCCAGTCTTCTTATCATCCCACTCCATCTCTAAGGCCTCCCAATCCATGGTGACCTTCCCTAGCGTAATCAGCCACTGAACACCTAGTACCACATTGGTATCTGGTATGTTGACCATGAAAAAGTGATTAGCCATGGTGTAAGTACCCATCGTCACTGCTAACTCTGGAACATACTGGGCACACTGCATCGTTTGGGCTCCTGGGACCAAAATTGAAAATCCGTCAAAATTCTCGATCGGTATTCCCCGCCGCTCAACCATCTGTGCATCAATAAAGTTAAGGGTTGCCCCACTGTCAACCAAGACTGAAACTCGTTGGCCACGTACTATCCCATGTACGCGTAACATCAAATACTTAGGAACTCCTCGCAAATCTGCAAGGGCCCCTCCGGTGGGTGAAAAGGTTGCACCTCCTATCGTTGGAGGTGGAGGCGGAAAATGAACCTAGGTCATCTGAATATCTCCTGCCTCCTCATCATCCTCCTCATCTTCTTCCCCGCTGTCATCAGAGAAGACCTCAATGAAGTGTGCTTTGCTAGCAGCACACCTATGCCCTGGTGCCCACAGCTCTTGACATGTGAAGCATAGCCCCTTCTTCCTCAACTCCCTCCTAGCCTCATCATCGACCTGTGCCCGTCCTAGATTCCCCTTTGGAGGAGGAACCTTCACATCCTTCCCCTTGGGATGGGTACCCTATTTCTGGGGGTAAGGTGTCCGTGTCCTGGGCAATGCATCCTGCAAGTCTCTATTCCTGTAGATAGAAATCTCGAGTGTAGATGGTCTAGTGGATTTGACTAGACCTCGAAGTGGCTCTGACAATCCTTCTACAAACATATAGATCATCTATGTCATGGATAGATCTGGCACCATCACCGAAACCCTTAAGAAATCTGCAATGTATGTCTCTGGGCTCCCTGTCTGTTTGAGCTTCATCATCTCAACAAAATGTTGTTCCGGATCCCTCCGGTCAAAATGCTCTATCAATCTCCTGGTGAACTTGGCATATGTTGTCACTGTCGAATTCCCAAGTGTCACCATCCCATGGAACCACCAGTCCTAGGCCTCACCATCCAAATGTAATGTTGCCACCTTGATGGCCTCCGTCTCCGACATCTGGTTAAGCTGGAAATAGACGTCCAGCTTCTCCACCCAAGACCTTGTCGAACTATTTGACGATCCATCAAACATAGGAAAATGAAATCTACTAGAGGCACGGTGGGAATCTCCATCATGGTAATTCCGGTGCCCTCTACAATGATTGCGGGGTCTACTATCTCGCTGGAGCTGCAAAAAATATCTGAATGTGAGAGCATCCCTGAACTCCTGCCCATAGGACTGATACTCTACAAAGTACTCATCTAAGTGCCTGGGCTCTACTCCTGCTAAGCTTCTACCCCTATATCAGCTCCCAAGAAAGTGGGCATAGTAGAGCGGGTAAGTCATAAGAAGTCGTCAGCTGAAGAGTATCACGCTGAGCAGCATCCTGCTCTGGCAAATGGTGGGATGCACCTGATCCCTCTCCGACCTCCAAAGCCCATGGAGTCTCACGCTGCCTAGCCTCCACAGCTGTGAACCTTTGGGCCATCACCTCAATCTGTCGGGCTAAATCCTGCACCAACTTGAGGAGTGCCTCTCCAAACTATTTGGCCTCTGTGTCATCTGCCATCGGTGCTTTCTGCCTCAAATCTACTACAAGCTCTACCTCCTCTGCGTCCTTCTTAGTCTCTCTCTCCTGATCTGCATTTTATACCCAGGCATAGTCTTCCTCTTTGTAGGTGGCCTCCAACCTATGCTCACGGTCTCTATACTTCCTACCTCTGTAAGGTCTCTTTCGTGATGTCATAGACCATAGGCTGAGCCAAAACTATGCTCTGATACCACTGTAATATCCTGTTTCAGGGATATCTCAAAAACACAAGCAAACTCTAACCAGATATAAACTCGGAGGGCATTTACCAGATATTTCGCCTCTAAAGAGGACGAGATCCGGAGGCTACTTGGCCCTTTCCAGACTCTGTCTAAGAATGAAAGATAACACGCCAAGTGGTATAGAACTAGAATGCTCAATATCAATAATAGACATATAATATAAAGAGTACATGGCAACCACAACAACAACGACAACTACATCAACTCATCCAGAAAACATATAGAAGAAATGCTGAGCCATTTTATTAATCTGAGAAATGTAATGGAGTACAATAGGCTAATATTGCACAAGGTAGGTGAGAAAACACTCTCAGAGAATATCGGAAATGGTTGCTCTAGGAACTGTGTCCTAACTGCTGGAAATTGATGTGTAGCTGCAACTGCTGGAATGGAAAAAAAACTAGGGGCTGATCCCCTTACCGGAATGTGCTGAAAATCGGCAAACCTCCTCTCCTCAACAACCCGGACAAGATCCACAAACCATTCCAAGAATGGCCAACCCCCGAAAACACCAGAAACTGCCTCCCCAGTGAATTACGTTGGCCTCCAAGGGACACCGCAGTGGCTGTATAGAAACAGCTAAAATACTACCAGAAAATCCGCCAAAAACCTCCGACAGGCAAAGGATGACCCTCTGCTCAAAATCCTGGCGAAATCACCTGCAAAAACCCCAATCCGAAGCTCCGCCACAAGGGACTGCATCCTCTCTCCCAGTGACTGTGCAGTCTCTCTAAGCTCCAGCTCCGCAACAACTCAAACAACGAAAAACATCACAAAACATTGAAAAAAAAACCTTGCTCGAGCAGGCACTCGAAGTCTCCCAGGGCTAAGGGTGAGATCTCCGCACAGAGACACTCGGTGCACTAAATAGTGATGCAAACAGGCTAAACAGCCAGCGTGCGAAAGAAGAAAAAAGTCTCACTCCACAATCAACAAATCCAGAATGATCCAAATGGGGAGGCTCCTCCATCTTTTATAGCATTGGTTTCCCTCCGAAACCCATTGCACATTCTTTCTCCTCCATATCCTCATCCTTGTCTGTGTAGAAGCTTCTAGAGTGCATGTAGGCCCCCTACTCTACATGGTGTGTGGCCCACCTTGACCCCCCTTGAGTCACAACATTGTGCTACTACGTGGATTTTATTCTACTAAAGTGAGTTAGACGCTCTTTACTCACTTTTTTTAATTATCTACAAACCATATACGACAAAACTATACAAAGTCGAATATTCCAATTAGCTGTCACTAATTAGGAATTTTACATTTCAACCATTGCATGTAAATTTAACTATGGTAGATAGCTTGTCTGACATGTATTAATTCTATTTCTTCGGAATTCGATGCAAGTACATATGCATTAACATTCTCTTCCATCTCAGATTCTCGAATCCAGAAACATGGTATATTTTATTGTTTTTAAGGGTGTAGTACTGAGCTTAGTTTAATGCTCCTCTTTATACTGGTACATTTGGTAATTAACGTGGTACGTTTTGTGTCATATCTTCTAAACGCTCCTCCATCCGTGTGTGAACCGACCGATGGTTGCCACTTGGACGATCGGATTCGTTTAGGGTTTATGAATCCAAGGTTTATAAAATTTACTGTCTCAAACCAAGTTTATTTCTTCGATTTACATTCTCAGAACGCGTTTTTTCTCTGGCTTCCTTCCTCGGTGATGCATAGGTGCTTCCTCTACACTATGGCGAGAAATTTGTTCAATTCGGCATCTCCTCCTCTATTAACTGAGGTATGGTATTCTATGATATTCTACCTAGAATTTATTTGGTACAGGCGTTGAGTTTTTTCATAATATTGTGGACTATGGTTCGTATTTTCTTGGTTATAATTACTATTTAAGTCAAGACGTCCGGGAATAATATGGCCTAGTTTAGTTATACATTTGTTCCATAAGTTTTCATGATTTATATTTGGGAGATTTATGGTAACCCCCAATGCGCCTCTGGTCATATTACACAGACCATATGGCTTCAATTACATTTGTGTTTTATACATTTTTTTTTCATATTTTATGGGTTATTAAAATCTTCCTTCCAATACCAGTATTGATATCCGTGAATTTCATGACACAGCTAGCATTTTTAATTTGTTTGGCATAGTTTCGTCATGGAAATTTTACCTAGAGCTCTATTTGATTTCTGTAGGCGGTAGAAGACTTGTTTTCTAAATGTATTCCACAAAGCTTTCTTCTCAGAACTATTTGATTCATGCTAATCATCTCTTGTGCATCCTATAGTAGGTATACGATTCCTATATGTATAGTTTTTTTTTAATTTAAATTAATCTGAGGCTATGATTTTGTCCTCAGCATGCGTCTGACTCTACCATGTCTTCCACAAAGTCCTGAAAAAACTTTCTTCTTGTCTGAGTTCAGGTACAAATCTGCTCTACTCTGTAGTTTAATGTCATCATAATTTTGTATTTGAGTGTTAACCCACAATTTATTAATTCTGCTCCGGTTGATAAAATGTTAGGATTTCTCATTTCACCCTTGTTGTCTCTCTCAGGTGAGAGCGGCTACTTAAACGCCCCTCTTTCTTTGAAATATTACTTTTAACTTAGCCTTACTGTCATTCATATATATTGAGGATTGTTTACGCACATCCCCATGATAGTCTCTAACACCCTTGTTGTCGTGTATGGACACAGGTAATTTAAATTACTGGAAATTCTGATTAAGTTATTCACCGAGAACTATTCCTTCTAAATTTTAGTAGTTAACACTCGTTTTACTCCTATTCTAGGTCGGTACTCCCCAGTTATTCTCGAGGATGACCCAAGAAGTTGCCTGAGAACTTTTTAATTTTCGTCTTCTAATTCAATGTAACTGTAATCGAATCTATTGAGATTTGGACAATTTAATTAATTTTGAAGTATACCTCGTGTTTACAATATAGGGTTTGGGTATAATCTACTCAAGAAGGGACATTATTACATTATGTGCCATTATTATTTTATGGGCTTAGATGTTTTTATATGCTTCTTTTCCAGAGATACATATATTCTTAAGTGAGTAATCTTTACTCTGCAGAAAGTCATCATTCTCTTTTTCCAATATGTATAAAATTATTTCAACAAAATTCCTATGTCTGAGATTACAATCCCAGTTAAAATATAACTCTTTATTTCCGGCAGTTACTTCAATGTTATCTTAGAAATCTTAGTTCAGTGGTTTTAATAATTAACTCTAGTCCATATTCCAGTGATTGTCCACCATTCATTCTATTTTTAGATTGTAAAGATCTGTTGCTATCTAGATAGTTGATTTCACTGTTAATATTTCACTACTATTTCAAAAGTAGGAAATTGTCAAATTGATTTAGGTTTCCTGTTTATACCTAGTCTACATGCAACTCAGCTAGTTAATATTTTTTCTAACAAATAGAAAGATAGTACTCATACAAAGTGAAATAATTTCTTATTTTACTCTTTCTTTCATTACTGTGTTATTATTTTATTGTATACTGTACAATGTTTCTACTTGAATATATCTAATTCTGATTACTGAATTTGGTTCCTTTTCAGCTCAAATTTTCTCTTTTTTTTTTTTTTGCAGTAAGTTACAAGATATATAGATATGCACTTCAGAAAATTTATATCTTCCATGTTTGTACAACACCTAATGTTTACAGTTTCTTCAAGTTCATAAATAATCTTCTAAGTTTGGGTTCCTAGCTCATACATAATTAAGTTAATAATTTCACAGAAGCAGATTAAAGTTATAATCGTAATGAATTATGGGAGTAGTATAAATCTCCAGATTTAAACCAGTAAAAGGTTTAGAGCTTTTGGATGATTTTCCCCATAATTCCTATTCCTACAACCATACAGAATTAAGAGGATTAAATTCTTCTAAACAATTCTGTTAAATGTGTGGAATACTAATTTCATATTTGAAGTAAAATAGCATCCACAGTCATTAACCACAATACACAATAACAAGTAATTCAATTATACATAAAATTTTTAGGCATACCACTTCTGCAATTGACTAGTCCTCCGAACCTTAGAGTTCCTCTGTCTCCAGAACTCACCCCCAAGCTGAGATCATCTCCAAGAATAGACCAACCCCAATCTGTTCTGGAGTAGCTTATTTAAGCTTATGCTCCCCAAAGCCTGTTTCTAATTCTGCGTCCAGAATTACAAGATGATTTTGTTCATGTTTGCCTAGGCTTCCCTTATTTAGGGACTTTTAAAGTTGCTTTAAGCTTTTCCAGCTTTTTACCTCTTCCCAACTACTCTCCACCTCATTGGGGAAAATCTATATTTTTCCTCAAAAATCTAAATTAGAAATAAATTCTTTCAAGGATTTTTGAAAGATTTCTGGGGAAAGTCTTAGCCTCTTTCCATACCTCATGGATTTGGCAAGTGATCTCAAAATTCTCATTTGGTCAATATGCACAGAAATATTTTATTTATTTCTCACAATTAAATAATTAATTACATCCACACCATACTTATCCATTTGGGTCCACTCCCCTTTGGACTGTAGTTCAATTTTCTAATTTGAAACATAAAACTAGGGGTGTTACATATTCCTCCTCTAAAAACAAACACCGTCCTCACTGTTAACAATTAACTACTAGAGTTCATTTTGAAAATAGATATGGATATTTTTCCATCATCTCAACTTCTATTTCCCGTGTAGCTTCTATAGTAGTAAAGTGCTTCCACTGCACCTTTACTCTTGCTATTGTTCAGTTCCTAAATTCAATTTCTTCCCGCTCCAATATTTGAAGCGGCTCTGGAAGGAACTCCCCTTTTGGTTCCACTTGTATCACATTCCAATCAACAATTTGAGAAGCATCATATACATATATTTTTAATAATGAAACATGAAACACATCATGAACTTTAACATGGGGCGGTAGTGCCAGCTTATAAGCCATTGGTCCCACCCTTTCTAACACCTCAAAAGGCCCACAATATCTAGGAGCCAATTTTGCACAACTTCCAGCATAAAGTGTGCTCTTTTTGGGTTTAACACGCACATACACATGATCACCCACTTTGAACTCTCGATGCACCCTCTTCTTATCAACATATTTTTTATGTCGATCTTGTGCTATCTTGATGTTTCTTTGTATTTATTTTACAATTCTTTCCATCTCTTGTAAAGCATCTGGCCCGAACACTAGCTTATCTTCAGGTTGGCTCCAACTTAAAGGAGTACGACACTTTCTTCCATAGAGTGCTTCAAATGGACTCATTTTTATGGAAGATTGATAGCTGTTGTTATAATAAAATTCAGCTAAATGAAAGTAATCTTCACATTTTGATGGCCTATCCATCACATAGATTCTCAGCATATCCTCCAAAATTTGATTTTTTCTCTCTCTTTGACCATTTTTCTGAGGGTGATAGGCAATACTAAAATTCAATTTAGTGCCCATGCCCCCAAATAGACCTTTCCAAAAGGCAGCTATGAATTTGGCGTCCCTATCTGAAATAATCATTTTTTGGATCCCGTGTAGCCTTACTATTTCTTTTAGGAACACATCTGCTACTTGGGTTGTCCCAAAGGTAGATTTTACAGGGATGAAGTGTGCATCTTTTGTTAAGGTGTCTACCACTACCATCACTGAGTCATGCTGGTACTTGGTTCTGGGTAACTTAGCTATGAAATCTATAGAAACAGTATCCCATTTCCATTTTGCAATTGGCAAGGGATTTAAAAGACCAGCTGGATGCTGATGCTCAACTTTAACTAGTTGACATTCCATACATCTAGCTAAATAGTTTGCGACATCCTTCTTCATTCCTGGCCAATAAAATTTATTTTTCAAGGAGTAAGCATTTTCTGATATCCAGGATGTCCTGCATACAGCTGTTTATGATATTCATCTAGGATTTCTCTTTTCAAATTTTCCACATTCGGGATGTACATCTGTTTTTGTAGCAGATCAGTCCTTTTTTGTTTTGAGTGTATTCAACCCTTTCTTTCTTCAGTATTTTCACTTGTAGATTCTCATAATTTGGATCCTGGTCTGCTACCTTTTTCACTAGTTCTTCTAAATTAAAACTAGCACTACTCCCAATGCTGCTTATGTTTTGGCAAGCATTTCTGCTTAGTGCATCAACAATTTTGTTTTCTTTCCCTCTGATATGTTTTATGTCTATATCAAATTCACTCAGAAAAGACAACCATCTAGCTTATCGAGCATTCAAATCAGTTTAGGAAAAGAAATATTTAAGACTAATATGATCAGTCATCAGTGTAAATTTATTTCCAAGAAGATAGTGTCGCCACATCTTCAAAGCATGGATTACAGCAGCCAATTCCAAATCATATACACTGTAGTTCTGTTCATGCGTCTTAAGTTTCCTAGACTCATATGCAATAACAAACTTTTCCTACAACAGAACTCCTCCCAATCCCTCTCTGCATGCATCAGTACATACAAGAAACTCTTTGTGAGGATCTGCAATTTTCAGTATAGGGGCTGTAGTGAGTTTTAGTTTTAGTTGTTCAAAACTATTTTGGCATTTCTCATTCCACTCAAATTTGGTTCCTTTTCTCTGTAATGAAGTTATGGGATATGCTATTGCAGTGAATCTTTCCACCAATCTCCTATAATAACCTGCAATCCCCATAAATGACCTTACTGTTGAAACATCAGTGGGTATTGGTCATTCTCTAATAGCCTTTATTTTCTCAAGGTCTACTGCCAACCCCTGTTCAGAAATAATATGTCTCAAATATTGAATCTTATCTTTATAGAATTCACATTTACCGAACTTGGCATATAACTGATTTTCTTTCAAATTTTCCAAAACTATCCTTAAGTGTTCTTTGTGCTCCTCTTCACTTTTTGAATAAACTAGAATATCGTCTATGAACACTAGTATGAATTTATCCAAGTACTTGTTTAAAACATTGTTCACTAAGCACATAAAGGTGGCAGGGGCATTTTTCAAACAAAAAGGTAGGACTACAAATTTTTAGTGACCATACCTGGTTCGAAAAGTTGTTTTACTAATGTCTTCCCCCTTAATTCTGAGCTGGTGATAACCAGTCCTTAGATCAATCTTAGAAAATACTGAAGCTCCTCTTACTTGATCAAAAAGATCATCAATTCTGGCCAAAGGGTATCTATTTTTAATTTTCAACTTATTCAGCTGACGATAGTCAATGCACATTCTAAAGGCTCCATCCTTCTTTTTCAGAAACAACACCGGTTCTCCCCAAGGAGACACACTCAGTCTGATATAACCTTTATCCAGCAATTCTTGCAATTGCATTTTCAGTTCCATGAGTTCGGGGAGGCTCATCCGATACGGGGTTCTGGAAAGAGGTGTTGCTCCAGGCACCAAACCGATTGAAAAGTCAATCTCTCTTTTGGGGGGAAGATGAGGAATTTCATCTGTAAAAATTTCCTTAAACTCTCTTACTACTGGTAGAATGTCCAACATGTTTTCTTCAAGTTTCTGTCCTAATTCTTTGACATGTACCGCATATACTTGATATCCTTTCCTAGTTGTTCTTTTTAATTGCAGATCTAATATTTGTCTTACATAGATTGTTTTTGGTTTTCCTTTGAAGATAAAAGGTTTCCTTCCTCATCTATGCAATGCAGATTTTTATCCCAACAATTCATCATAGCCTTTCTCTTTTCCAACCAGTCCATTCCTATCAGCAAGTCATATGAGAATGTTTAAATTTACTTCTGTATGAAAATCATTTAATTTAATTGCTATTTGAGGTAACTTATCAATTACTTTCCTCTTGGTGCCAGTGGCTAACTGGACCAACCAAGAATGCTGAAATTTTTTAGTCTTGAGATTGCATTTCTCTACAACTTGTGGACTAATGTAACTCAAAGAAGCATCCAGATCAATTAAAACTGTAACAGATTGGTTAGAAATTTTACCTTCCATCTCAACCATGGTAGCTTGGTGTTCTACTTGTCGATTCTCCAAGGCTTCACTAATAGTGGGTATATTTCTTGCTACATAATTTACTGTGGTAGCTTCTCAATCCCTCATAATCATATGAATATTTCGATGTGGAAATCCCTCAACAGATGAGGTTCTCCACAACCCCAACATTTCAAAGGCTCCTACATTTTAACTATTCCTTCCTTCTTATTATCTCCATCTATTTGTTTGGAACCAACCTGGGACTAAGAAGTTTGACTTTATTTTGGTTTATTAAATTTTTTCCGCTGATGATCCCTACCAAAATTCTTTAAGTAAAATGGTTTATATTTATTTCCTTTTATTTCACCTTTGTTTACCCACCTTTTCCCATGCTCACCCTTTCCTTTAAACTGCTAGTAGCATAATCTAGCTTTCCTCACTGCTTCGTCCATAGTTTTTGGAGTATCGAACTCTATTTTCTCCTTGTACACAGAACGCAAACAGTTCAACAACCTTTGCTCCTTTGCCTTCTCTTCCCAAATGTAAGGAACATACCTTAATAGATTTGTAAACTTGGTGACAAACTCATCAATAGTGAGTTGTCCCAATCTGAGTTCGTGGAACTCATTTGATTTATCATCATAATAACGTTCATTCAAATAGCGGTTTTTAAACTTGACTTGGAAATCTTCCCAAATCACTGTTTTTTCATCAATGGCATGGACCATTTTCGTCTCCTCCCACCACAAGGTAGCTTTACCCTGCAACTAGTAGACAACTAATCTGGATTTCAGATTTCTCTCATATTCATAGACCTGGAAATACTTAATGATATTCAACAACCAAGCCTCAGCATCTTCCTCCTTCTCTCCATCATAGGAGGGAGGTTTGATCTTTCGAAATTCCCCCTGTAATTCCTTTCTCTGTTTCGACTGATGTATATTAGTGTCATCTTCCTCAGAATCATCTGAGAACTTTCCTTTCTTCCTCTTTCCAGAACCTTCACCTTCTTGGTTGTTCCATGAATTCAATTCTCTGATGAGCTTTTCCTGCTCCTCACTAGCTAATGACAGTCTTTCATTTTGGCTTCTTAGCTCAGCCATCTCTCTTTACAAACTATGCAACATAGCCATCACAGGAGCGTTGGGATCTGGTGTATTATCTTCATCACACAGATGAACATAAATTTCATCACCTTCAGCCATTTGAATTTTCTGTTTCAGTACCACTGTACACTAAACAACACATATCAGTAACAGAAAAAATAAAATTCAACAAGAAATAATTTATTTAGTGAGCACAACAATGGCCTAGTTTTTTCTAACATGAGCTCTGATACCATTTGTATCGAACCTCATTCTTCATTAAATTTTGTTTTCTCAATAGTGCATTAATTCCCACTGTTAGCAATAGCGCATACATTCAGAAAGTTCACCCTTCATGTTGGCTATATCAGTACAATTTAATTTATTCCAGTAACAGTTTACATTTGCATACCTAATGGAATTACTTTCCCAAGAGAGTTAGCTTCGAGACTTGTCTCCTTTCTTTTAACTCTCATATTTAAATTGGTCCTACCTTTCTCTTGAGATAGTTAATTTTTTTTTTCTATTGACTTATGATTTCATTGATACCAAAAGTCGATTATTGTATTACTATAGAGTTTCCATGTGAACACAAAACTATCGCTTATGGATTTATAATTTTTTTTTTTCACCACTTCTATAAAATCGTGACTATGGTCACGTTATACCCCATGCTATGGGACTTTCGAACAATATAATTTAACATATTCCCTTATATTATTGATTCCAATGAAATTGATTTCTCGACAATGTTTCTTGCGATGAATGCTCCTTTCCCTTGTGGCATACGTGGTATTCAAATTTTATGGTGATATATAGTTTCAACCGTTGCGTGTTAATTTGACTATGGTAGATAGCTTGTCTGACATGTATTAATTCTATTTCTTCAGAATTTTATGCAAGTACATATGCATTAACATTCTCTTCCACCTCAAATTGTCGAATTCAGAAATGTGGTATATTTTATTGTTTTTAAGGGTGTAGTATTGAGCTTAGTTTAATGCTCCTCTTTGTACTAGTACATTTGGTAATTAACGTGGTACATTTTGTGTCATATCTTCTAAACGCTCCTCCATCCGTGTGTGAACCGACCGATGGTTTCCACTTGGATGATCAGATTCGTTTAAGGTTTATGAATCCAAGGTTCATAAAATTTACCATCTCAAACCAAGTTTATTTCTTCGCTTTAAATTCTCGGAATGCGTTTTATCTCTAGCTTCCTTCCTCGGTGATGCGTATGTGCTTCCTCTGCACTATGGCGAGAAATTTGTTCAAGTCAACGTCTCCTCCTCTGTTAACCAAGGTATGGTATTCTATGGTATTCTACCCAGAATTTATTTGGTACAGGCATTGAATTTTTTCACAATATTGTGGACTGTGGTTCATATTTTCTTGGTTCTAGTTACTATTTAAGTCAAGACATATAGAAATACTATGGCGTAGTTTAGTTATACATTCATTCCATAAGTTTTCATGATTTATATTTGGGAGATTTATGGTAACCCCCAATGCACCTCTGGTCGTATTACACAGGCCATACGGCTTCGTTTGCATTTGTGTTTTATACATTTTTTTCATATTTTATGGGTTATTAAAATCTTCCTTCCAATATCAGTATTGATCTCTATGAATTTCGTGACACGGCTAGCATTTTTAATTTGTTTGGCATAGTTTCGTCATGGGAATTTTACCCAGAGCTCTATTCAATTTCTGTAGGTGGTAGATGACTTGTTTTATAAATGTATTCCACAGAGCTTTCTGCTAAGAATGATTCGATTCATGTTAATCATCCCTCGTGCATCCTATAGTAGGTATACGATGCCTATATGTATAGTTTTTATTTATTTATTAATCTGAGGCTATGATTTTGTCCTCAGCACGCATCCAACTCTACCATGTCTTCCACGAAGTTGTGAAACGCTTTCTTCTTATCCAAGTTCAGGTAATTTTTTTCTCTACTCTGTAGTTTAATGTCATCATAATTTTGTATTTGAGTGTTAACCCACAATTTATTAATTTTTCTCTGGTTGATAAAATGTCAGGATTTCTCATTTCACCCTTGCTGTCTCTCTCAGGTGAGAGCGGCTACTTAAACGTCCCTCTTTCTTTGAAATATTATGTTTAACTTAGCCTTACTATCATTTATATATATTGAGGATTGTTTACGCACATTGCCACGGCAGTCTCTAACACTTCTTTTGTCGTGTATGAACACACGTAATTTACATTACTAGAAATTCTGATGAAGTTATTCGCCGAGAGCTATTCCTTCTGACTTTTAGGAGTTAACACTTGTTTTAGTCCTATTCCATGTCAGTACTCCCCAGTTATTCTCGAAGATGAGCCAAGCAGTTGCCTGAGAAATTTTTAATTTCCATCTTCTAATTCAATGTAACTGTAATCGAATCTATTGAGATTCGGAAAATTTAATTAATTTTGAAGTATACCCCATGTTTACAATATAGGGTTTGGGTATAATCTACTCAAGAAGGGACATTATTACATTATGTGCCATTATTATTTTATGGGCTCAGATGTTTTTATATGCTTCTTTTCCAGATATACATATATTCTTAAGTGAGTAATCTTTACTCTGCAGAAATTAATCATTCTCTTTTTCCAATATGTATAAAATTATTTCAACAAAATTCCTATGTCTGAGATTACAATCCTAGTTAAGATATAACTGTTTATTTTCGGCAGTTACTTCACTGTTATCTTAGAAATCTTAGTTCGGTGGTTTTGATAATTAACTCTAGTCCATATTCCAGTGATTCTCCACCATTCATTCTATTTTTAGATTGTAAAGATCTGCTGGTATCTAGATAGTTGATTTCACTGTTAATATTTCACAACTATTTCAAAATTAGGAAATTGTCAAATTGATTTAGGTTTCCTGTTTATACCTATTCTACATGTAACTCAGCTAGTTAATATTTTTTCTAATAAATAGAAAGATAGTACTCATATAGAGTGAAGTAATTTCTCATTTTACTCCTTCTGTCATTACCGTGTATTTATTTTCTTGTATACTATACAATGTTTCTGCTTGAATATATCTAATTCTGATGACTGAATTTGGTTCCTTTTTAGCTCAGATTTCCTCTTCTTATTTTTTTTGCAGTAAGTTACAAGATATATAGATATGCACTTCAAAAAATTTATATCTGATATGTCTGTACAACACCTAATGTTTACAGTTTCTTCAAGTTCATAAATAATCTTCTAAGTTTGGGTTCCTAGCTCATACATAATTAAGTTAATAATTTCACAGAAGCAGATTAAAGTTATAATCTTAATGAATTATGGGAGTAGTATAAATCTCTAGATTTAAACCAGTAATAGGTTTAGAGCTTCTGGATGATTTTCCCCATAATCCCTATTCCTACAACCATACAGAATTGAGAGGATTAAATTCTTATAAACAATTATGTTAAATGTATGGAATACTAATTTCATATTTGAAGTAAAATAACATCCACATTCATTAACCACAATACACAATAACAAGTAATTCAACCATACATAAACTTTTTAGGCATACCACTTCTGCAATTGACTAGTCCTTCGAACCTTAGAGTTCCTCTGTCTCTAGAACTCACCCCCAAGCTGAGATCATCTCCAAGAACATACCAACCCCAATATGTTCTTGAGTAGCTTGTTTAAGCTTATGCTCCCCAAAGCCTGTTTCTAATTCCACGTCCAAAATTACAGGATGCTTTTATTCCTGTTTGCCTAGGCTTCCCTTATTTAGGGACTTTCAAAGTTGCTTTCTACTTCTCCAGCTTTTTACCTCTTCCCAACTACTCTCCACCTCATTAGGGAAAATCTAGATTTTTCCTCAAAAATCTAAATTAGAAATAAATTCTTTCAAGGATTTTTGGAAGATTTCTGGGGAAATTCTTAGCCTCTTTCCATACCTCATGGATTTGGCAAGTGATCTCAAAATTCTCATTTGGTCAATATGCATAGAAATGTTTTATTTATTTCTCACAATTAAATAATTAATTACATCCACACCATACTTATCCATTGGGGTCCACTCCCCTTTGGACTGCAGTTCAATTGTCTAATTTGAAACATAAAACTAGGGGTGTTACACCAGTTCACGAATCAAGTTCTTGAACCAAGTGAGGACCCTATGGATATTTGGTTGTACTTCCTAATGTATATCGTATTAATTTGACTGCCATAGACATAAATCCTCTAGTACTTCATCACGTGATGAGTTTTTGGTTCACTAGTTCAAAGTCTTGATCCGAGTGACATTCATAATCTATTGGCACTTTTATGGCTGAGATTAATTATGGTTTAATTTGTATTTCTATTTAAAATGTGCAATATACAATGATTTCCATTCTTTACGTCTTCGACCAAAAGCCACCACTTGTTTTCATGTTAATTGTGAGAAAAACTTCCACCCAGATATGCCGAGGTGTTTCAATACTTTTTCGCCATTTCCCTTCATGAACTTCTAAGTATGGTAAGATTCTCTAGTGCCCTCGGCTTTGTAAATTTTCTCTACTCTATCATTTTGTCTAAAATGCAGTAAAGGACTTTGGTTTCCATGGAAGAAGTCGTATTTCTTTTTTAACAGTGATTTCATCTTTATGAATAGCTCACTATGTCAATTGATTTCCTATCTCCCTCTATGAGTTTATTAGGTTTAGTGACGTTTTGGCTTGATTTTGTCCCTCTCCATTTACGAATCAAACCGAGCTGCTACTGTTCCATTGTAACCTCCTTGGTTGGAATAGTTCTCTTTCAGATTTTTACAAACTCTAGTCACACTCGGTGGAGAGCTCTCCCTCAGACATTTATGAGGTAACCTCGATCTATTTATTTCATTTTAGGCTTTTGGTTTCCTTACTGTTTAAATGATGGCAACCCTTATTATTTTTCATCTAGGCACGTTATATAATGGCAAAGTTTCTTTCATGCATATTTGAAATCCTATATACTCGTACAGGTGTTTGGATATAAGACTATAGCTAGTAGTAGGACGTCAGCTCTGTGACTATGTTCATCCTGGAGATTAGTCCTCCATTTAGCTTACACTTGTAGCATTCAAGGTATTCACTGTCGTTTCTTTTTGGGTTTCATTCTTCCACTGCAATTTCAATTTTCAGTTGCGAGGGTTTCATTATACGGATGGAAACTACGTTTTGTTTTTTAATATCAACACTTCTAATCCCCAGTTTGATTTTTATGGATACAGGTGTGATGGCATGGGAGTAGAACTATTTAAGGTATCTCAAGTTACTTCTGAATCCAACTTTCTCATGATTCCCATTCGTTGAAATTTTTTAGTTTTTCTTCAATGTTTCAATTATGTTGATTTGAAATGTGAAGGTACATCCATGTGTTCCTCTGCTTGTCTTAAGAATTAATTGGGCTACCCAACCAATGTGTTAACTTATCAATATTAATTCTTTTCTTACACAGGTTGGTACGTTAGTCTGGGATGTCTCTTCTACACTGGTCATCTTTCCAGATTTGTCCAAAACTGTGGAATATTATTTTAAAATAATTATACCTTTGCTACATTATTGTGCTAAGTTTTATTTTGATTTTACAGATAGATTTAAACATTTTTGGGCTTATAGCCCCAGTTAGGATTGTATTAAATTTTTATATAATGTTTCCCTATTCAACTCTTATTGTGATGGTTTCTATTATGGTATACTTGTATCCAATGAGCATTTTGGTTTAATATGTACAGAACATATATATGTATCTCTTGTCTATATATATATATATATATATATATATCTTTTTGGTAGTATCTATTTGAATATTACATTCAGGCTTCGACAACCTCATTTCCTTCAAGAGATTATTATAATGGAATATTGTTTTATTATAAATTTGTCTGCTGGTGATATTACTGTTTTCGTATTCATAACGTCATAGTACATTCATCTCCTTCTATCCACATGATTTCCATAAGAAATTTCTTCTATTATTACTTGCTATAGTATATATATAGCATATAATATTGATTTATTTCTATATATATATATATATATATATATATATATCTGATATTCTCAACTTTAGTTATGGTTAATGTAAAAGTATTTACAATTGAAGTACCTAATATAATAGTATTTTTCTCTTTCTACATACATGTATCATATTCAAAAAATTTATATTTTGAATTTAACATGCTATTTCGATCGAATATAAGATGTTTTTATAAATGATCATTTTCTTGATGTTTTCTCTAGATTCTGCTTTTACATATGGTGATTTCCTTAACCTGAAATTTTGAATAGTCTATGTATATTCCTTCAATACGGTATTATGAATAAATTCCAAAATATTTAAAGTAGAATTTATAGCAGAAATTTCAGTTTTAATCATAATTTAATTAGTTTGTCTTATTTCTGATAGCACTCAAAGTTTTGTTTCAGTGTGCTAAATTCTTATACATGCTTTCATGTAGTGGCATTTGTGCCCCCTTCTCTAACTGTGTATAAGGTTATAACTCAGATCTGAACTTAATTTATGTTTACTGACATTTTTGTTTTGAGATTCTAGTCAAATAATAATAAAATTTTAACTATTTAAATAGAATAAAAAGATTCTCTATTAGAATCCTAACCCTAGATTTAAATCTATCACTAGATTTAGACATTCTGGGAGTTGGAGCTAACTAGACTTTGTCCATAAAACCATACAGATTTTAGTATTACTACTGAAACAAAATCTGTTAAATGTATGCGCATTTTCCAGATCATTATACTCAATGATATTTATAATATGTAAAATCTACCAGTTTAATTTCAGAAAATTCACATTTATCTTAACAATTTCCTAATCAAGTGTCAGTTAAAACATATGCGATATTAATATCAAACAATAAAATTCTAGTTAGGTGTGCATACGAATTTGCTCTGACTAGTTTCCACCCAACCATAGTGTTCTCTCTCCGTAACTCACCTCTGAGCAGAGACCTTAGCTCCCAGTGATAGACATCCCATTGTCTATCCTAGAGCAGCTTATTTAAGCTTCGCTTTCCCTAGCTTGTTTCCAATTACTGCATCCAGTAATTTTAGGATGTTTTCTTCCTTTTTTGCTTAGATTTTCCCTCTGTTTCTTCCACAGAGGTACTTTAAAGCTGTATTTTCCACTTTTCCAGCTTTTTCCACCTCTTCCCAATTACTTTCCTCTTTATTGGGGAAATTAGATGTTTATCTCCAAATCTAATTTTTTTAGTAACTTGTTTTATTCCTTCCAAGGATTTTCTGGAAGGTGTGGGAAAGTCTCATCACCTTATCCATCCTCATGGATTTGGGTTTTAAGATCTCAATTCTCAATCTAGTCATTTCACACATAATTTTTCATTTTATTTATTTAATAAAATAAATCCACATAATAGCTCTCCATCGGGGTCCACTTGCCCCTTTGGACTTGTTCAATTATCAATTTAAAAACATAGAAAGTTGGGGTATTACATCAAGTTATAAGGTGAAATATGTTACCATGTTGTTTTGATTCTAATAAATCCTGGGGAAGGTTCAACTACTGTGTTCAACTTTAACCTCTTGAAGAATTCAACTATTGTGTTCAAATTTAGCCTCTCTTTCTTTGAACCCTACCTTGCTAATATCAATTTAGCTTATAGAATCATATAAAAATTTTGATACCTCACTTTAAATCCATCAATTATATAATCCTTTATTTATGGTTCTATTAGAGTACGTTTCTTTCCACACAATTTTAGTGGTAGCACTGTAATCTACATCATGCATTCAGAAATATTTCTTTCCTTTAGTCAAAAATTTTCCTTCTAGCGCTGTATGGTGAAACAATCATCCATTATGGATATTTTTTGTTACATCATTATATCAAATAACGAGAAAGCAAATATCTCATCAAAATTTTATGTTGGAATCTACATATTTTAACTTCAAGACATTGAATCAGCTACCACAACAGGAACATTATACTAAAATGCCATCTTTTAGGAGGAATCATTATTTCCATATCATAATTTCATCTTTCCATATGATTGTCCATATAACCTTTCTACTCCTAAATTTCATTCATAAATTCATGTAGGTCTATTAAAACCCTCGAAACAATAACATCATAATGGTTAACTACATCATCATCAAAATTGTTCACACCATCATGTGGAATATGTTTAGGTACTTCCTTAATGGTTTTCTTCATTTCTTTTATTTCGCATTGTATCTTTCAGTATGTCTTTCTTGAACGCCAATTCTATATAAATCAATAATTATTTGTAGTGTTCCTAGGAAACTAAACTTAATCTTCATCTTTCTACCTTGTATTAGGGAATAATGTAATTTTTTAGCAAACAAATGAAGTACGTCTATGGCCCTATATTCAACCCAATTAATAAACAACATCTTGAAGTCACCAGAAATATCTTATGATTATTCATAATTTTTCTAAGGACAGCGTGAATCAAATATCTGTATATTCCATTGGGAACATATTTGATTTTTAAATTGTTCCTAGGAACAAATACCTTCTCCCGGTAAACTTTTATATCCATCTCAATTTTTTCTATGCTTGTGTTTCTTTGGGAATCAAATGTTGTTCCCCTCTGCATTGAATTTTTTTTTCTTCTTGCAACCAAATTAGGGTCTTATAAAATCCTCTATCCAAATACATTCAATTATGTAGCCATATCTTCATAATTACTGATGGAATAAAATACCTCCTAATTTCTAAAAATTAAACTAAGATCATTACTTGTATCTCTCCATGCAGCCACTCACTCTTTGAATTTTTTGAAAATGAGCCTTTCTCCTTTGGGACCTCTTATTTGAATTGTCGCACCCACGATAGAAGGAACTCTTATATCAATTTTTGAATTTTTTTGTTTGTGGTAAAAACTGAAATCGAGGACAAGAGGTTATTAAATGTATGCTAAGAAATGCATTTTAACATTGGGGAACGTATTCTAACACCTGGAAATTCACACTCAGAAAACCCTCTCCAAGGAATTCATTTTTAAAAAAAGGATTTTGGGTATATTGGTATATTTTTCTATAAAACGCCTTTATTATGAAATTTATATTAATATATAGAGAACAGATAACATTTATTTAAAATAAAACTTTTACAAAAATTTTCATGCATTTTTATAGACACGTTCACATAAATTCATCACGTTTTAACTATGAACTTGAAATTTATGAGAATTAGTGAAAAATTTGCATACTTGGCTAAGTTTTCTAAATGCTTGGATTATTAAGGGATATAATTTGAGTTTGAAAAATTATGTCAACATTTATTTCTTACATGCACCAATTATGTGTAGCTTGGATATTTGGGAGGAATGTTGTTATCTTGTTATCACAAATAATTTTTTGTTAAAAATTATCTATATGGGAAAAAAAAATGGTGTTTAAGGTTGCAGTTTTTCTTAGGATTTTATAAAATATTACTACTATGATGGTTTGAAAATATCCAATTATCTCCCACCGCCATGTCTCCTTCCACCTCCTTGTCATATGTTCGCTTCATGGTCAGTTAAAACTATGGTTTCCCTGTACAACACAATAATTTTCATCATGGTTTACAAACAACTAAGAACATTTTTTCAAAGATTGAAAGGGGTTTTTGTTGATAATATCCTGATATACAAAAAATTCCCTCAAGTTTCTAACAACTATTATGGTTTGAGAGATTTGGAGAAATCTTTACAGGCATATTTTCCGAATGTTTCCTATTTTTTTTCAGTATTTTCAAATAATGTTTTCGCGCAGTGGGAAATGAATTTTAAAAAACTTAAATATTTTGTTGTTGTTAAAATATGTATGTACAAAAATGTCTCTCATTTTTACACATACATTATGGTTTGGGAAATTTGAAATAATCTTTGAAGCATGTTTTCCAAAAATGTCCTGTTTAGTCATCTTAATGCAAAGCGGATTGTGGACGATCAGAGATGAATATTGAGAAACTGGAGGAGGTTTATTTTCCTAATATTCCAAAATACAGAAAAATGTCTCACTTCTTATAGAGGTATTACAAAATGAGAGAAACATTCACATTCTCACAGCCTATTTTTCTTCCCGTGCAAAGTCATGTTTTCGAAATATTTTTGCATAGATTATTGTGAGCAAATGGAGCACAATTTGGGAAACTGAGAGAGGTTTATCTCAAAAAAATATTCTTCTACAATAAACTCTTTCACTTTTTACATATCTATCTTTGATTGAGATATTGAAAGGGATAACTGGACCTTATTTTTCATAAATTTGGAAGGAAAAATCTCAAAGGCAGTTAGAGACTTGGAGGCCACCTCATCTAATAAGAGTTGCGGTCAAATTCCAATTTCTCTTCCTTGTAACCAACAATCGAAAAAGATGGTTCCAAGTAGATTCATTATTTTTGAATGTTCTATATTTTGGTTCTATTTGTGTAACATAGTTAGAGATATTTGTAATGACTCTTGATATTTTTTTCAAGATATTTTAGTTTGGAAATTGTAAAATACTTCATCATTTGAAGTAATAGAATTTGGAATATTTGACATTGAACTAGGGTATTTCAGTTTGACAAAGTAATATAGTAAATACTAAGAAATGTTGCAGCTTAAATTTAGGGATTCATGTGGTGAGCTTGTATGGATATGTTTTTCTTCAATAAGTCACTATATTGAATACTTTCTCTTTCTATTACATATATATTTCTTTCACTCATTGTCTTCATAGTTCTTTAAGCATGATTCATGACCCATGCATGCCCTGTTTTGATGAGATGATGGTGTTGTGTTTAATTTCTTCTTAAGGAATGAATTCATCTTTCTATGCTTGTTACTGATCTAACTTTTCATCCTACACCATAACCATACAGCCTAAAGGATCACTCAAGATTTCCTCCCTTGCCTCTTTATTCCCTTGCAATTTTTTCTCTTGCAACCCTACCAGAGTTTTCAAAGCCTAGCTTTAAAGGTTCATTTTCATCCAGCACAAAAATCCAAATCCTCCAAACCCTAATCTCTATATCTAGCCTAAAATATCCATGATATAGTCGACTTGGCTGTGATCTCATTGAGAGAGCCCTCTTAGCCTAGTAGGGTTAAATAATAGGTCAAAGTGGTTTGTGGTTACCTTTTATGTTCTCCTTCTCAGCCTTCGAATATTTGGGGGACTGCTAACATATTGGCATCGTTGCCGGGGAATGAAGTGACAGATCTTCCCAGGGAAATAATAAGAAGGATCAAATCTCATTGTTTATGATCAACAGTGATAAAACACAAGAAGGCTAAATCATTCACCTGACAACTCCATTTTTAGACAACCCAAAGTTCAATTCGTTCATGGGGACTCCACTATTAGAAGAATTCAGAGATTAATGACAGATCCAGTGGCCTAATCAATCATAATGATAGGGTATGTCAAAGATCTTTTTCCTCTTGATGGTTTTAAAGAATATTGGGATATGTTCGAGGATTATAAGATTGATGAAGCTTTTCCAAAGTTTTTGTCTGCTTATTTAAATTCATGAAAATGTAGCTCTGAAGCTAAGATCAATATTTTTGATAATTTTTTTGACAAAATTGAGAAGGATATTGAGGTCTTAAAGGCTAAAATTGAGTCCCATAGTATTCACTATAAAAAATCGCCTTTTGGAAACCTTTTCCTACAAAAGAAAGAGGATACAATGATGCCTTATGATTTTCTGATTAAGGAATTGTTGACGCGAAAATATGTCTAGCCAACAGTAAGGGATCTCCCCAGTGTAAAGTTCCAATTAGACTCTAAACCATTTGTGATAGGGATCTCATCTGGGGTGTGCGTCCGGTTACCGCTGAATAATCCTTTTCTTGGACTTGAACAAGCCCTGCAAACATGTGAACGCACGATTATCCGGATGGTACAATGAAAATGGTTGATGAGTCCTTAACAAACATAAAACACTGTGAATAGCAAGATGAATTAAACAAACACATGGCCAAGGAAATGTTGATAGCATCACATCATCAAGGTCATGATTGTAAGGAAAATTCATTCGAACCACAGAATAAACAATTCTTTATGGTTAGAGCGCCCTTCACTTCCTTAAGCATTTTCCAGCGATGAGATAAATGTTAGTAACCGAGTTTCTTAACATTTTCTATATAAACAACTTAACATCATTAACAACATTTAGTGAGCTGAATGTATAAATGATATAAGCAGGAAGCGTAGTGATTTAATCATAAAGATAATAGATGCGTAAGGGAAAATATTCACAATATTAACACATTAACTCCCATCAGATCCAAGGGTGGAATCAAATCAAGTACTTGTATTTATTCATAAAGAGTGCAGTCAATGCTATACAATTCGCTGCTCCTTTGGAATGCTTGAAAAAAGGTCCTTTACAATTCCCAGAAGGAAGTATTTATAAAACAAAAATGACCCTTGGGTATTGTTGAATTTTTGCCTTCCCAACCGTTGGCCTAATTTGCAACTTGAGGGAAATTGTGACTTGCGACCTAGGCTGTGGCTGCGACCTGCGACCCTTCATCAACTGCGACCTGCAACCCCTTATATTTTCTACAATATGTAAAATGATCATGGAAGTAGTTGGGTGATTGTGAGGCTCGGGATATCTATTTTCTTTTGCTCTTTGAGGTAGGTCTTGCAAGCCCGATAATCTGAAGCTACTAGGGAGACCTGAGGCGTATCTTCTCTCAACCTGTGAAGGCATTCGAGAGCATTTGGAATCAAATTTTCACTCTTGACTGTGATTTGATTCGACAAGGAGGCTAGTTTAGTGTATATCCAGACCGGTGTCACAATGAATTGAACCATGTTTTCTCTCGACGTTGGCAGGTCTTGTGAGGCGGCTGCTTGCCTCATGCGCTGTAAAAATGTTTGGATATCTTTGGAGACTTATTCCCATGTTTTCTCTTATAGAAGTGCGCCCAGAGAAGGGATGTGTTGTACCTTAGCCATTGAGTCAATGCCGCTGATCAAATGTTCATATGCGAACATTACTTTCTCCAGATCCTTGATGAGCTTTTCGTTAGATTATACCTTGATCTGGACTTGAACCTTGTCACTTTGGATGGCAATCCAATCCTTCCTAGTCAATATGGCTGGGGCTTGCGGATACTTGTTAGACCACTCTAAAATCTTGTCCAATGCAATAGAGGCTTCCTTTAGCTCTGTATTTCTCCTTTCAGTTTCAACCTGTGCCTTCAGTAGAGGTGCCACAATTTGTTTTATCATAAAAATTTCTTCATAGACCTGTTTCATTGAGGCCTCCAAAGTGACTAGCTCTTCATGTATAGTGAGTGATATTTCATTAGAAGGGATATCCCTGGCTTGAAATTGTCTGACCTCCTCTTGCAGCGCCTTCTTTTCTTTTTCTACTTGGGTCGTCTTGAGTTCAAAGGCCTGTAGTCTATTCTATAAGGACAAAATTTCTCTGATCATCCTACTAACGTTCTCTTCAGTAGCTACTACAAATGCAGTACCAGTTGAGGCAATCATGACCGGGTTAGTCCTGGTGTCCAGGACTGTGTCCTTCCCTGGAGTGACTGCGAGGGGTGCTACAGGGTCCCGTGCCAAACATCTTCTCTTCTCCTACTTGATCTTATGTGTGAATTGATCGTAGGTGAGTTTAGTGAGATCAAGCACTCCCTCATCTAGATTTTAGGAGGTACCCAATTCTGAGAGGGTGAAAAGAGCAAGAGTTGTCTGAGGTACCTTGATGGGTGGCAACTCTATTTGTCCCTCTGTTTCTGAGCACGGTGTTTTACTCCCTTCGGCTTCTTCTCCATCCTGCTCTTCCTTCATCCGACGCTCTACCTCTGCCTTATCCTGCTCTTCTTTGAGCCGGTGCTCAAATTCTACTCTAGCTAGATATTATTTTAACTGGTGCTCGGCCTCCACCTTATTCTGCTTCAATTTCTACTGGCGTTCGACTTCCACCCTTTCTTCCTCCTCCTTATTCCTCTGTTCCTCTTCTTTTTTCTTGCAGTTTTCCTCTGCCCGCTTCTTCCTTTGCTCTTCCTTGATCTACTCCTTTCATCTGTCCTCTTATTCCCTTTCCTTTTATTTAGCCTCTTGTTTATCTTTGGCCTCCTCTTCTCTTGCCCTCTTTTCAGCCTCTTGTTTACTTTCGCTTCCATTTCTTTTTATTGGATAAAAGGGTTAAGGCATGTACAAGTCCTCGGTTTCTTAGCTCTAGAGGATGAGGCTCCTCCCAGTGTATGAATTCTTTCTTCCAGAGTCTGGTTGTCCTGCTCCTCTTGATCACTTGATTCTGCTGGAGCTGCCTCTCTATCCTTGTTGTACCAATTATTTATTCTATCTTCGGTATGGCAGTTAGTATGCCGATAACTCCATTTTAATTTGGCCCACTTACAGTGTGTAGGGATATTTCTCTCGGGATGATATGTATGGTGTGCCAAGGGAGGCAGATGGAATCCCTTGATCTGTTTGGCTTCTTCTTCTACTTCTCTAAAGTCCTTTACTGTGTAGGCGTCGATGGTGAGCGGTAGGGTTGGCCATGGTTTCTTTTTACCCTTACTGAGGACTTTGGAGAAACTAACTAACATTTGATAACAAGCTTCTTAGAGGAGAAACTTGTCCATTACGAAGTGGGGTAATGTGTGGGGGGCCTTGAGCGACCCCAAAACTCGGAGGAAGGTGCTATCGGTGTCTGGAAACCAGTGGGCCACATGCGTTATTGTATCCATGGCTCGCTCAGACATGCATGGGGGGTCATTTTCGAATAACTTCATGTAGAGGGTGGGGATGAAGCTACCCGCTATTGAATCCATGTCTCGCTTATATTTCGAATCCAAAAAAACCATTAGGTCTTTGTGAATTAGACTGCCATTCTTTGAGTTCCAGTTATGTGACCTCCCCTCAAACTGGCCCCTAGCACACATTGCATCTAGGAGATAATATGCCATGTAATATTCTGATGCATACCCTTCATTGGGTGCCAGTGCCGCAGATATGTTTGACTTGAGAGCTTCTATTATCATTTTGGCCTAGTTGAAATGGGTATCGTACATGATGATAGCATACATTAGAGGGACCCACGCACCCTTGAAAAGGGTTGCGTCTGGGTGGCCATACATCTTGCATAGCATTACAGCTACGAATGTGTAAACCTTCCTGAGACTCGATGTCTGATACTCTTGATCCTTCCTAAGCTAGAATTTTTCCCGGTCTTCCCACCATCTCTTCAATGTTTCTAATATGGGAACTGCATGATTAGTGGCCGATTCATCATTGAAGGTCTGCTCTCGGGCGGGAAGCGCATAGTAGAATTATGCATCTTGTCCCTTTAGGTTTATGAAGGTCTTCCCGGCATGGTCCCGAATGACCTAGAACTTGGAGTCGACTCTATGTAGGATCCATTCAATCAACTCGATGCATGGGAACATCGGTGCATGGGCCCCCATGTAGTGAAATTTTGATGATTTAACCTGAATATATATCTATCGGTCAGGGAGGTCCTCTGAAAATTTAGTCTAAGTAAACTCTTTGTAGATCTGGTACCAGCTCATACTGTCCCCCTTACTGAAGATCCATGCTATGACTCCATAGATGGGGGGAATAAAAACAAGTCTTTCCTCATCTGAGATTTCTATCTCGAAACTTTTGTTCCTCTTGCGAACTACTGACAGCCCCATGTCACTTGATGCTGACGAAATGGATACACACTCTAGCTCAGCTTCAATATCCCCTGGCATGTTCATAAAACAATCCCATGATAAGACATATTCCATTATTTATAAATATGTGGGTTGTTTCTACATCTGCTTGTTCATTTCCAAGGAGGTGACTTAACCTGCGACCTGGCGACCTTGCGAGTAGGTCACTTGGTCACTAAGTCACGTGGGCTTAAAACTTCTCAGAAGAGTGACTTAGCAACCTGGTGACTTGCGGCAAGGTCATGAGGTCGCAAGGTCGCTATGGGCGAAATCGTTACGGAACTACAACCTGGTGACTTAGCGACTCGCGACTGGGTTGCAAAGTCACTGAGTCGCAGGGTTGTGTCTTTCAGAATTCTCCATAGTATGCAACCTAGCGGATTTGCGAATTAGCGACTGAGGTCGCATGGTCGCAGGGTCGCAAGGTCGTGAGATCGCTGTAGGGCTTTCATAGACAGCTAACAAATAAGGTCCAGAAAACACACATGGCTTACACAAGATCACCAGACATAGTTGTGGAGGCCTCATAGGTGAGGTAGGCAAGTTCATTGGAAAGGGAAAGGGGCAAATAGGCTTCACAAAAAATCTGAATGGCTTGAAAAGAAACTAAAAGAGGGGAGTTTTGCAGAGCGATTGTTAATGGGCCCGGTCAAGATCATTACAAGGTAAAAATATCTTGTGGTAAGGAGGAAAATAGTAACAATTACCTCAGAAAAGAAACAGTAGGAGGATTAGGCAGCTTACCTGGAAAATCGCGCTCGAGCTGGCTTGTCAGAGGTGTTTTCTTTCTCTGTCAGACAGGTCGAATGTGACCTATGCGACCCTTCTATATATAAAGAGGTCTCATGTGTGGGAAGAAATGAGGGTCACAAGGTCGCAAAAGGGGTGAGTTAATGTGATGTGTGACCTTGCGACCTAAGGGATCGCAGGGTTACAGGGTCGCAGGGTCGCTGATGTTTGGTTTTGAGTTGATGTGCCACCCAACAAATTTGTGACCTACGGGGTCACAAGGTCATGGGGTCACGACTTAGGAGAGTTAAGAAAAATTGCTACTTAGCAAATTTAGGTTTTGAAGAGTTTTAGGCCTAACTTCCACTTTTCATAAGTATTAGGAGGCCCAAAAATTTAAGGAAAGAAAAATTTTGGAAGGTGTTGTAGCAGCTACAACAGGAGTGTTATGATTTTTAGGATGATTTTGACAATTTGCAGTTGGGAAAATGGTATGATAAAGAGAGAAAACATTAATTTTCCAGCCATAATGATCAAATTGCAGAAATCCTTTAGGGTCATCAAACAAAATATGTTTCTATGATCTCATTCCTGGAGTACTTGTATTGGAATTTTTGTATAATTTGATCAAGCATTCTTTCAGCATATTATTCTAGGATGAGTTTGCAATAATCTTGTTGGCCAAGCATTTATTTTCAGCCTGCAATTTCAGTTTGGTTTGCAGTATGATTCTTTGGAGCATTGTACAATTTGTAGTTGCAGTTGGGTTTCAGTTGAAGAGCAGGTTGTAGGTTGTTAGTTTTTGAGGTTGGGAGCAGCCCAATGGATAAGGCACTGATCTGTAAATTCATATATCTATGGTTATTGACACCTCCTAAAGGAGTTTCCATCCCCAGATGGAGCCAGATGTTATCACATATAATTTTTTGCTAAAAGTTATCTATGTGGGAATTTTTTTTGGGTGTTTAAGGTTGCAGTTGCTATCAGTATTTCATACAATATTATTATTACGATGGTCTCAAAATCTCCCACCTCCATGTCTCCTTCCGCCTTCATTTCATATGCTTGTTTCATGGTTAGTTAAAACTATGTTTTTCCCTATACAACACAATAATTTTGAACATAGTTTACAAACAAATGAGAACAAATTTTCAATCACTGAAAGAGGTTTTTGTTGATAACATCCTCATATACAAAAACCTCCCTCATTTTTCTAACATTTGTTCTGGTTTTATATATTAGGAGAAATATTTGTGGGCATGTTTTCCCATTTTTTCCTATTGTTTGCCAGTATTTTCAAATACAGTGGTTGCGTAGGTGGAAATGAATTTTCAAAACCTGAAAGACTATTTTATTTCTAACATTCGTATGTAAAAAAACCTCTCTCCATTTTTACACATACATTATGGTTTTGGAAATTTGAAATAATCTTTTAGGCACATTTTATAGAAATGTCCTGCTTAGCCATCTTTTTGCAGAACAGATTGTGACCCATCAGAGATGAGTATTAAGAAATAAGAGGAATTTTATGTTGCCAATATTCCAAAATATAAACACCTGTCTCACTTTCCATAGAGGTATTACAGAATGAGAGATACATTCACATCTTCACAACTTATGTTTCCTCTTGTGCAAAGTATTGTTTTGGACATCCTTTTGTAGAGACTATTGTGACTAACTGGAGCAGAATTTTGGAAAAATTAGAGAGGTTTATCTCAAAAAAATATGCATATACAAGAACCCATTTCACATTTTACATATATATATAATGGATTGAGATATTCAAAGGGATACATGGACCCTATTTTTCAGAAATTTGGGAGGAAATATCTCAAAGACAATTAGTGACATGGAGGCCACCACATCTAATAAGAGTTTCCATCAATTTCAAATTTCTCTTCTTTATCAACAAAAATCCACAAAGATAGTGCCAAGTATACTCATTAGTTTTTAATGTTATATATTTTAGTTCTATTTGTGTAACAAAGTTAGACATATTTGTAATAAATCTTGATATTTTTTTTCATGATATTTTAGTTTAGAAACTGTATAAATACTTCATCATTTGAGGTAATAGAAGCTGGAATATTAGACACTGAGCTAGTGTATTTTAGTTTGAAAAAGTAATATAGTGAATGCAGAGCAAAGTTGCAGCTTAAATTTAGGGATTCATGTGGTGAGCTTGTATGGCCATGTTTTTCTTCAGTAAGTCACTCCATTGAATACTTTCTCTTTCCATTACATATATATTTCTTTCACTCATTTTATTTATAGTTATTTGTGATGGATTCATAAGTAATGAATGCCCTTCTTGATGAGATGATGTAATATTCCTATTTTTACTGCTTTTATTAGACAGTTGAATAATCCTAAAGGTCAAGTGGACCCAAAGGAAAACAATTATTGTGGACATATATAATTTTAAAATTAATAAATGTGGAACTGGAATTATTGTGCAAATAATAGAATGTAAATGGAGACCAGGTTTTAAGTCCGTGAGGATGGATAATATTTCAAATACTTTCCCAGATTCTCCAAAAATATTTGGGGAAAATAAAATAAATTAAAAATATTATATTGGAGATAAAAATCTAAAATATACCTTAGAAAAGTGGAAATTTACTGAGAAGAGGTGAAATAAAACTAGAAAGAGGAAAAAGATAGTTTTAAAGTACTTTTATTGAAAAAACAGAAGGAACTCCTAGGCAAAAAGAAAAACAACATCTTGATTAACTAGACGCAGTTATGGAAACATGCTGAAGGGAAAGCATGCTTAAATAAGCCATTCCTGGGTATACAAGAGGTTGTCTACACTTGGAAGGAATTGGTCTCTGCTCGAGGGGAGCTGTCGAGAGAAAGCTCAAGATTGGGTCGCAAATAGTCCTACCAAAATTGGTATGCACAAAAAATTAATTTTATCTTATGAAATTGTTGTTATGAGGAAAGTTAGAGTAATGATGGTTTATGTAGAAAGATAAGTGGAAAATTATCTTTTCTGAGTTATTACTTAATATAATGGAATTCTGTTATTTTTAATTTTATAAAGTCTGATGTATTGAACAAAACATAACCACAATGACATAGTTTAGCTCTGTATAGTTACATAGACTAATTAAATTAATAAACCAACAAACAAAAGGTATAAACCCAATTAGGAGGGTTTAAATCTGTTGTTAGGTTGTAAGAATTTATATGTTAAATTCAAAAAGTATATCATTAGAGGTGGAAAAGATGTTAAAACAAATATTTAACATAATTATTCTTTAAACTAAAATGAGACAAAAATCTAGGTAGAGTGACAGATAATTTTCAATCTAGATGGAAACATGATTGTACAAAGTAAATCTAAATACGTGTATTGTACTTCATTTACAAAATTTGCATATCTCTATCCATTCTTATGGTCAGATAACAAATTAAACATCAGATACATATTGAAGTACTAGAGTATAGTACAATAACAGTAAATAAAATTCATGTTTAAAATAGTAGCTATCTGAAATACTACAATTAAGTGGAAAAACATATATGCAAACTCCTTATAAAGATGAATTCGTATCACCATAATAGGAACATAAATGAATATTATGAACTGAGAGAATATGTTATTATACACAGTCATGAGTACATTTACTGAAGTCAAATGTTCTATCTATTAATTACAAAATTTATACAAGAATAAATATCCTTGAATTCAGTGGATTGAATGGTGTGCACGGTATCAACCAACCTATACATAGAAGGAATAAAATTAACTTTCAAGGCTTGTGAGTAATAATGATCAATTTGACGAGTATAAACTTGCGATAAGTGTAATACCTATACAAGAAACCCATATGAATAGGGTTAGAGTTTAATTAGTAAGATAATTAAATTAAGCACATTAAATCTGAGAAATTGACAACTAAAATTTCAACATCAAATTACCTTATGAGTCAAAGTAAATTTCTGAAATCCTTTCTGCATGCATACAGGAAATAAATTAATTGTAAGGATAGATAGATACAAACAACTATACTAAATGAGTAACAATATTGAAAGTATAAAAATAAAATTACATGTATTCTGGCAGATTAAGTACTTAATGAAAACCATGACTAGTCTTGAAACAGGAATAAAATTTCTTGTACAATAAAACATTTATTAATTGAGGGAAATTAATAAAGTGATAATTTATTTCTAAATAAAGAACTAAAATATATTTTACAAAATTATTCACAATGGCTCTCAATAATTATGAAGGTAATTATAGAACTTGAGAAGAAGTGAAAGATACATACATAAGTAATGAATTAATTTTTATAAACAGACTTCTATAATTAAAGATACAGTCATCAATATTTCCTCTTTGTGGGAAAACATTTGGATTAGCCTTAAATACCATTCCTTCACAACCATAGTGGGTCATATGGGAAAACGAGTGTTTCTATGCATGCAACATGGAGAATAAAACTAGAACAAAGTGAAATAAATATAATTCCAAAGTGAAAATTGATAAGTATAAATAGAGTGATGTTAAACTACTGAGTCAATGCAGACTTATGTATTGAATACAATTAGAAATCAAGGTAAATTCAATACATTTGTGTATAATGAAATCTGATTTGAACTCCACATGAGATCGAATACCATGGAAAGAGACGAAAATTCATACACGTAGATGTAAACAAGTGACAACAAAATCATATATATTCTCGAAATTTCAAAGGGAAGCCAAGAAGAATAATACGATTTCGATATGGAAATGAATTTCATATTTATTTTATATCAACGACAAAGGAGTTAGAAAATGAAGCCCATTCTTAGAATTCAAAACAACATTCAGAAAAATGATATAATAAACACTACAACCCAAAATTTTCTCATTAGGTTATCTATGAACACAAAATACGTATTAATATAAACAACAGAGATGTATGGATTGATAGCAGTCATAATAATGAAATCATAAATCATCAAGGAGGTAGCGATGAAGATCCTCATAGGTAAATACATGTAAAAGAAATTAGATTGATTATAAAATACCGAAAGGTCATGAAGACCAATCTCAACTATGTAAATTCCAAATTGTCATCATATACATAAAACATTGAAATGGGAAACCATCTCTGCTATCTTCATTCCAAAATAATGGGATAGAAGTAAAGCATTTAAAATTAAAACATATCCAAACTATCCTTACCTGGAATAGGAGTAAAACGTTTAGAATAAGAAACGAAATAGCCTTACTTGGAAAACATGAGTAAATAGTGGGGAAGGACCCCATTCAAATTCCATTAAACCTACCATAAAACCATAAAATGTTATCTATAGAAGAAGGCAGGTTTAAAACTAAATAACAAAAAAATTAAAATTAGAGTAATGTAAGTTCGAAACCAAACAACGAAACGATGTCTGGTTGAATGACTGAAATGAACTCTTACCTTTACGGGAGACAGAGTCTCCTGAAAGAAATGAAAATTTTCATGACAAAGTTTCTTTCATGCATCTATCTGACCTACGTAAACATTTGAAACCTCGTGTTTAATACATGGTTGTGTGGAGAAACCTAGGTCACAGAGCCAAAGGCGGAAGTTTACCGAATGAGAAATGAAAAATTAGAATAGGGTTTGGTTTTTCGTAAGTTCAATAATAACTACGAAAGGATCCAAAACATCCATGTGGCTTACATCCAAGCAGAAGAAATATGATAGGCCATGTGAATGCACTAAACATAAAAATATTTTTGATTGGGGGAAATCCTGAAGTAATAAACGAAATCTCTAGTAAGAAGTCAAAACCATAAATTCAAATCTAAAATCCGTGTATGGTGCCTTTAGCATTTATACGTGATAGGGATGAAGTTAAATGGTGAAGTGATAGGAGTTAAGTTACAAATGGAACCGTCGTCATAAAATGTAATTCAATATGGAACCAATTCAATATAGTTTTGAAATAATAATATTATACCATATGACCATGGGTGAAAACCATTAAACATTATGTTATATTCCTCCATAAAAATATTAGAAAATAGAGTTATTAAAAATGGAATATGAATCAAGGTAATAAAGGGTGACAAAGCAAGTTAATTAAAAAATGTAATCCATTTACATAAGGAACCTTTGTAAGGGTTAAAGGTACCTCTAGAAGTATTAAAATTATAGTATAAGAAATGAATAAAAGAGGGAAATCTAAATTTCCATAATACAATTAAGTTAGACTAAAGATAATAGGTGGAAATACTATTACCTTGTTAACTGATAATTGAAGTTGTAAAGAGGGTAAGATGGACATACCTTAAATTTTGAAAATGATAATAAAATGAAGCAATGACATTATAGAGTCTAGTGAAGAAGAAGTGGTTCCATTTAAACTAGTGAAGTCTAGGGAAAAAATTTAACCTTGGATTCATAAATTACAAAAATTGTAACAAAGGAAATCGTCTAATAATGACGAAGTATGAATGAAAGAATAACAACGTAATTCATCAAATAGTGATGAACTTATAGAAAGTAGTGGACAACAAATTAAGAAGTCATGCTATAAATAGAAAAAAAAATTGTGGTAAGTGGAATTGTTACAGATGATGATGTTTTATTAAAATTATTCTTAAGGAATTAGTTCATATTTCTATGCTTTTCCTTGATCTCCCTTTTCATCCTACACCATAACCATATAGCCTAAAGGGTCACTCAATCTTGCCTACCTTTCCCCTTTATTCCCCTGAAATTTTTTATCTTGTAACCCTACCAGAGTTTTCAAAGCCTAGCTCTAAAGGTCCATTTTCATCCAACACAAAAATCCAAATCCTTGAAACCCTAATATGTTTATATAGCTTAAAATATCCATGATACAATAAATTAACTTGTCATCTCATTGAGAGAGCCCTATCAGCCTAGTAGGGTTAGCTGCTAGGTCAAAGTGTTATGTGGTTACCTTTTCTGGTCTCCTTCTCAACCTTAGGAGATCTGGTGGAGTGCTAACATCTTGGTGCCATTTCCGGGGAACTAAGTGACAAATATTCCATGGGAAATAACGAAAAGGATCATATTTGATTGTTGATGGTGAACAATGATCAGACACAAGAAGGACAAATCATTCACCTAGAGACTCCATTTTTAGACAATCCATAGTTCAGAACATTTATGGAGACTACACTATCAGAATAATTTAGATCTTGAAGACAGGTCTAGTGGCCTAATCGATCACAATGACACGGTATGTAGAAGATCCTGTTTCTTTTGATGGTTTCAGATAATATTGGGATAAGTTTGAGGATTATCAGATTGATGAAGTGTTTCTGAAGTTTTTGTCTACTTATTTAAATTCATGAAAATGTAGCTCTCAAGCTAAGATCAATTTTTTAGATGAATTTTCTCACAAAATCTATAGCGATATTGAGGTCTTGGAGGCTCAAATTCTGTCCCATAGTATTCACTATCAAAATTCTCCTTTTGGAAACATTTTCCTACCAAAACAAGAGGATATAATGATTCCCTATGATTTTCTGATTGAGTTTTATGCTTTTGAGGATGAGTTTGACAATTTAAAGTTGGGAAAATGGTATGATAGAGAGAGCACACATGAATTGTCCAAACATAATGATCAAATTGCAGAAATCCTTCACGGTAATCAAGCAGAGTATGTTTTTTATGATCTAGTATTTTACTACATGGAGGTTATTTTCATCTTGAGTTTTCATCCATTATTTCCCTGTGCATATCAAATGCACTGTGAATTGCCTCTGCCATTACATGTTTCGGTTTTAATTTTGCTAAACTATAGTAAAATATCCACGGTATTTGAGCAGCTCCTTGACTGGTTATATTGGAATTTTTGAATAATTTAATCAAGAATTCTTCCAGCATATTAGTGTAGGATGCATGTGCAATAAGCTTGTTGTCGAAGCATTTATTTTTAGCCTGCAATTTCAGTTTGGTTTGCAGTATGATTGTTTGCAGCATTGTACAATTTGTAGTTGCAGTTGGGTTTCAGTTGACAAGCAGGTTGCATGTTGTTATTTTTTGAGGTTGGGACCAGCCCAATGGATTAAGGCACTAATCTACAAATTCATAGATCTATGGTTCTTGACACCTCCAAAGGAGCTGCCATCCCAGATAGAGCCAGATGTTATCACATATAATTTTTTGTTAGAACTTACTTATATGGGAAAACAAATTTGGTGTTTAAGGTTGAATTTTCCCTCATGATTTTATACAGGATTATTATTATGATGTTTTTAAAATCTCGAATTATCTCCCACCTCCATGTCTCCTTTTGCCTCCATGTCATATGTTTGTTTCATGGTGAGTTAAAACTATGTTTTTCCCTATACAACACAATAATTTTAAAAATAGTTTACAAACAACTGAGAAAAAATTTTCAAACACTAAAATAGGTTTTTCTTGATAACATCCTCATGTACAAAAAACTCCCTCATATTTCTAACATTTGTTATGGTTTGAGAGATTCGAAGAAATCTTTGTAGGCATATTTTCCCAATTTTTCTTGTTTTTTGTCAGTGTTTTTAAATATAGTTTTCTTACAGGTGGAATTCAAATTTCAAAACCTGAAATAGGAATTTTTTATAACACTTGTATGTACAAAAATATCTTTCCATTTTTACACACACATTATGGTTTTGGAAATTTTAAATAATCTTTGAAGGCACATTTTCCATAAATGTCTTGTTTAGCCATCTTTTTGCAAAGCATATTGCGGCCCATCAGAGATGAATATTGAGAAAATGAAGGAGTTTTATGGTCCTAATATTCCAAAAAAAAAAAAAAACATCTCAATGTTTACAAATGTATTACATAATGAGAGATACATTCGCATCTTCACAACCTATTTTTCTTCATGTGAAAGGTCTTGTTTTAGACACGTTTTTGCATAGACTATTGTGAACAATGGGAGCATAATTTTTTGAAACAGAGAGAGGTTTATCTCAAAAAAATCTTCATCTACAATAATCTCTTTCATGTTTTACATAGGTATCTCGGATTCAGATATTCAAAGCGATAACTAGACCCTATTTGTCAAAAATTTGGGAGGAAAAAGATCAAAGACATTTAGTGACTTGGAGTCCACCTTATCTAATAAGAGTTTTTATAAAATTAGAATTGCTATTATTTTTCACCAAAAATCCACAAAGATAGTTCCAAGTAGATTGATTAGTTTTGAATGTTCTATATTTTAGTTCTATTTTTGTAACACAATTAGAGATATGTGTAATAAATCTTGATATTTTTTTCAAGATAGTTTAGTTTATAATTTGTATAAATACTTCATCATTTGAAGTAATAGAAGTTGTAATACTAGACATTGAAATAGTTTATTTCAGTTTGACAAAGTAATATAGTGAATACAAAGAAAATTTGTAGCTTAAACTTAGGGATTCATGTGGTGAGCTTGTATGGCTATGTTTTTCTTCAGTAAGTCACTCCATTGAGTACTTTCTCTTTCCATTACATATCTATTTCTTTCACTCATTGTATTTACAATTCTTTAAGCAAGATTCATGAGTAATGCATGCCCTTTTTAGATGAGATGATGTTATTGTGTTTAATTTCTTCTTAAGGAATGAATTCATATTTCTATGCTTGTTCATGATCTCTCATTTCATCCTACACCATAACCATACAACCTAAAGGGTAACTCAAGCTTTCCTACCTTGTCCCTTTATTCACCTACAATTTTTTATCTTGTAACCCTACCAAAGTTTTCAAAGCTTAGCTCTAAAGGTCCATTTTCATCCAGCACAAAAATACAAATCCTACAGACCCTAATCTGTATATGTAGACTAAAATATGCATGATACAATCAATTTGTTTATGAAATCATTGAGAGAGCCCTCTCAGCCTAGTAGGGCTATCTACTAGGTCATAGTGGTCTGTGGTTACCTTTACTAGTCTCCTTCTCAGCCTTCAGAGATCAGGTGGAGTATTAACATTCCCCAACCAAGTTCAATTCTCGCAAATGTCATTTTCAGGATCATAATGAGTCCAAGAGTTGTGCCATAAAGTTATTTTTGAAAGTGATACAATTTTTTTTTAACAATAAATACCAAGCATAACCATATAACCATGAATTATGGTTTCAAGAAATATCATTTGAAAATTTTGCAACAACTTAAGATACAAGGTTGACTACAAAATAACTTGTCAAACATGGTTTTAGGGTTTTTATAAGACATGCTATTCTAGCATCAATAATAAGAAGTGGTCAAAATTTTGTATTCATATTCTTAGGAAAACCATTAATATGGGTTAAGGAACAACCATTTAGAGTCTAGACCATCATAACACTGAAAAACAGCTCAAGGGCTTACAAATTACTTATGTAGGCATATTTTTCATCAATAAGGTGTGGATATTCCTCCTTACTAT
The DNA here is from genome assembly GCA_034641835.2 of Pinus albicaulis. NCBI lineage: Eukaryota > Viridiplantae > Streptophyta > Pinopsida > Pinales > Pinaceae > Pinus > Pinus albicaulis. The sequence continues at coordinate 1,161,609,464 of CM076570.1, read as the reverse complement.
GAGAAAATGCAATCCCATGTACTCACCATTCATTTTCAACTTGACGTCTGCATTTTTCCTAAACATGGCATCCATTTTCCTCAATTCCCTCTTTTCATGTAATTTCATAATGTCAACATACAATTACCAAACAAGGCATGAATTTTTATTCCTAAGCTATGCACTTTTTCTTCCTAGCATATGAACTTCCTTTGTATACATATCATCATATGAATTTCACCATTAAATATTCATTTCCCTCAAGCCATCATGAATTTTATCAGGGCCAGTTTTAACAATTTGACCTATTCATTATAAAAGGAAGTTTTTAGCCTTTATGCACAGTAGAAGTTTTTTCATCTATAAATTCCCACCATGTATTTTATTAAGGAAGAGAATTTATATTGTTTCATAGAGAAATAGTATTAGGGATTTTATTGTTTCATAAAACCACATTTCAAAATTTTTATATGATCCACATCTAAAAAAGCATAGCCACACATATGGAATAAATAATTTCCTTTTTAACTGTCATTTCTGATCTTGTGCAAAATTCATGTTAGGATTCAAAAAAATTCATTCCCATGTATCGAAACACCTCCAATTTTAGTGATGCAATTTTTTGAGGGTGAGATCATTTTACACTTTTCGAAATATCTATATTTTCACTTGCAAAAAAATATTGAGAGAGGTACCATGACAACAACCTCGGTCATGGATACATGATATATTATAAAGGATTTGGGGAGTTATTATACAAGACACAACAAGAAACCTACTTATAATTTATTTTCCCTATAGTTTTGTCAAGTTTGTTTGAAAACATTCTTCCTATGGTAATTATTTCTTTGGAAGATAGTGAAATTACTATGATTATAAACCTACTAGTTAAATATCTTCTCTAGGAAATGAATCATATGCATATCCATTTTGAAACATAAAGGGATATCTCAAAGATATTAAAAATGTGTGATAAGTTTGAGAACATGAGGAGTACATTGAGATCACTTGGGATTTATTACTTCTTAAGGTTTCCCCCTTTCCCTAATTACAACATTGAATTTTGACATAGTGCAAAAGATGCAAAGAGGATGCAAGCATGCAGCCATTTAACAAAATGTTTACATGAAATTTTCGAAGCATTTTCCCCATCTATTTGATTATTTAGTATGTGTTATATTCTTTACACAACTATCCCCATGGATTATAAAAATGCATAATTCATAGTAGGGGAGTCACGGGAGGGTTGGTAGCCCCCTTATTTAGGGGGTTTTCAAGAGTCACCAAAGCCCCTTTTACATTGGTTCATGGGAACCATCCCTAAAAAATGTTGCATGGTTTTGAATCTATTTTTGGCATTTTTTAGGACATAGTTTTTTATTAAAGTAGTTTTGTGGCTCAAGGTAGTTTTTCTCATGATTTTGTAGATTCATTTAAGGAACTATGGTTGTATTGTAATATTGGGTAAATGGATTGGTGGTTTATGGATTCCCCGAAATATATATTATATTATAATAATGTACAAAAAAAAATGTGAAAAAATCTTGTCAGTTTGCAAACTTTTTGATTTCCAAGATAAAACTTGTTTGTTAATATGTGTGTTTTCCATTGCATATTTTTGTTTTAATTAGGACTCTAATTTTATCAATTAATTGTACAATCTAAAAACCTACATTTTATATTAAAGAATTTTTGGTTTCAAGGGTATTCCCTTGTGGTTAAGGGATTGGCTTGGGCCTGTGGTAGAATCTATTACATTGGGATACTTGTAACTACAGCAAAAAGGTTATTTTTAGGGTTGTAAAATGTCACCGTAAGCTCATTGATGACATTCAAAATGACATCCACCACCAAAAATTTAACGTCACCAAGGGTGGAATGGCCAAAAATATAGGTTTTGTGGTGAAATTCAAGGTCTGCAATGAATAATTTTTATAATGACAAATAGTGATTGTCACCATTTTATATGAACAAAAGTCTTTTATGGTGATGCAACTTTCATTGCCCTCACTATTAATGCATATATATGGTGATGTTCGTTGACCCTCACTATTTCATCTTTTCATGAGGGTCGAAAAATGTCACCATAGGCTCATTGGTGATAGTCAAAATAGCTTCCATCCCAAAAAAATGAACATCACCAAAGGTCGTGTCACTAAAAGTACAGGTGTTGTGGTGACATTTAAGATTGGTCACAAATAATGATTATAATGACGAATACTGATCTTCACAATATCATATGAAAAATAGTGATTTATGGTGATGGACCTTTCATGACCCTCACTATTGATGCATATATATAGCCATGTTCATTAACTTTCACCTTTTCATAATTAAAAAATGACTTTTGATTATTTCCCTTTAATGACCTTCACTATTGATACACACATGGGGACAAATATTGATCATCACCATTACCTATGAATATTAGGGCATGATGGAATTGAACCAACAACCACCTTTTTATAAATTATGTGATTTTCATTGAGTTAGCACCATTAGAATAATTAGACCTTGAAACTTTATAAATTCTAAATTCTAAAACATTGATTATTATAAAACTTTGTAAAGTATTGTAGGTTTCCATGGAGCAGTTGGAAAAAACAACCATCAAATCGATGCATATCATAACTGTTTTAGAATAAGGAAGAACTTCCACATGGTTACTACACTGAACCACCTAAAAAATAAAATCAAAACCAATAATTTAAACTTGAGACTAACCAAAGTCCAAACCCAAAGTCCCCATGTTATATTAATTCTATAATAGAAGTTTGTAGATGAATGAATTCACTAAAGAAATTAAAAATTATATACAAACATAAAAAAATATTGACGAAAATAGGCATTATAAGTTATATTATGATTGAAGATCAAAATAATCTAGAGTAGGAAAATAAACAAAAATAATGAACATGATGGATCCAACAGAAAATCCAGTGCAAATTTCTCACATAGGTTCCATGGATATACATACATTTGGAATGTAACTCTTTTGAATCCCCTAAAAATTAATATAGAACTCAAATGATAGATAAAGGAATAAAATGGGTGTTATAACTTAATTAGAAAGATTCAAAATCTTGTAGGGTAGGTAAATTAAGTATGAGAATTGAACAGATGGAGTAGACATGAGATCTTATTCATGTGACTAGCACAGGCTTCCCAAATATACACACCTCCAAAAGGTGACTCTTCTGAAGCACCAAAAATTAAAATAGAACTTAAATTATTTCTCTAGTTAAATGGGAGCTTCAAGTAGTGATACCAACACAATTAATCCTTAATAAGGAGGCAAAATCTAGTATTAGTGCAACTCATCTTAATAAACTACATACTTCTCACAAATTGAATTGGAGGTTACCGAGTAGAACTATTTGTTACCAAGGATGAATGTCCAAGCTTCTACATTTATACCTTGGTTGAGGCTTGTCACAGTTGTGTTAGGAGGATGAATTTCTAAGTAGAGGTTATAAGAGTGTTTTGGTCCTATATTTGTGACCTTCATATAAAAAACAAATTTTAATTTAATAAAATGGTTCAAATATTGAGGAATTAAGATTAGGAAACCTACCCAAAAAATCATGAACATAAGGTTAATAGAAATTTTGTTACACACCTCATCATGGTGACCGACTCGAAAATGCTTCATGGGAATTTAGAATCAACAAATTGGTACTCGCTTCTACTATTGCTTGGTTGGGAGGGTGGAATAATACCTTTCAGAGAAGAAACTACAATAGTTTAGAATAGAACATTGCGCAAAAACATTGTTGTAATATCCCTAACTTAAGCCACCGTAGAAACTCTCATAAAATGAGGGTTGTTAAATAATTAAATATTATTAATTATAATATTGATATTACATGAAGAATATTCTTGTAATTCTTAATTATAAGAATATTGGAATAATCGTTTCTTAATTATTTTATTTATAAGAATTTATATTCTTCTATAGAAATAAATTATATTTCCAAGTTGGTATCTTTAAAGAGTTTTAGAAATAATGAGTAATAGTTTTAGAAAAACTATGGATAAGTGATATTTTTCTCATTAGGAAAAAGAAAATATACCTTTAAAAGAAAATCATGAGAGATTTATGCAGTGCTTTTGTGATTTAGGAAAAATCATATTTATGGATGCTTTATGGAAATATTTTATGATTTAGAAAAGCTATTCCATTTTCTTAATTCTATTTATTGTAAGCCTATGAGAAAAATAGAAGGAGGAATGAGAGAATGCATGGAGAATGGAGCCAAGGAAGAGGAAGAAGGAATTCCAAACATACATCAAAACATAAGTAACTATGTTCTTTGAAAATTATTTTGTTTGCAATTGGGGCATGATGATATAATAATGGAATTTATTTTCTTTGAAAAATTCATATGATAAAAAATCAAGATTAATTCTTGAGAAAACCTCTATATAATTTTTTGAATAGAGGAATAAGTGTTTTATTCATTGAATTCTTAGAAGAATTGATGTGTTCTGAATTCAAAAAAGTCTTTAAGGTCTAAATAATTATGTGAATTGCATGAGTTATTGGGAAATAGGGTCTAAATATGACTTTCTATCTGCCAAACTGAAATAGATATGATAAAATTAAAAGAGGTTTTGTAAAAGATGAATTTATGACCAAAATCCTCTTTCATATTTTAAAAATTAGTTTCCAAGGTCTCAAAAACCATGTCCATAATTGATGACAAAAACAACGGATTATTTAATATTTAATTATGGAAAAATTAACTCCAAATATTTGTTATAATCTTCCAAACCATAACATGTGTGTAAAAAATGAGAGAGGTTATTTTTAATGGTTCCATTAGAAACAAAAAACTCTTTTTGGTTTCCAGAAATAGTTTCCATTTGGTTGGAAATCGTGTCCAAATTTTATGGAAAAACATGAAGTTATTTTATATTTAAATCTGGAAAATTGGGAAGCAAAGATTCATTAAAATCTTAAAAACCATGACACCTGTGAAAAAATGAGAGGTTATTTTTAATAAGTCTATTCCAAAGAAAATCCCCATTTGGTTTTTTGAAATTCATTTTCATATGTTCGTGATACGCGTCCAAAGTTCATGAATAAAAGAGAAACAAAACAAAGTAAAATAAAGTGCTTCTAATATATATTTCAATGGGATAAAAATAATTGTTTATGTACATATAGAAATAATAATAGTGTTGATAATTATTTAGAAGGAATTAAATTATTTATTTTAAGAGATTACCAAGTATGTTCTCATGATGCATATGCATTAAAAGTTTTAAAGTGAAACATTAGACTCTTGAAGAGAGTATGTGCTTAGGTGCACATGAATAATATCT